>CM068829.1:119550245-119605245 GCA_028554795.2 Sinohyriopsis cumingii
AAAAAGAAACAGTATTTATTGTCTGCATTTAATTAGAGAAACTGTAAAGTAGATATATAAAACCAAGTATTTTATCATGACGGCTATTCATATCAGGTCAAATGTTCAAGCTGGACAACAGATTCCGACACTATCTTTTAACCTAAACCTGTAATGAGTCGTCAATGTGTGCCCATCAATTATCGGTTGATCTTTATCAGTGACGGAACTTAAATAGTTATGCTCAATTTTCTAGCTCGTTAATAATAGTAGGGGCGGAAAAGTGTCAAGTCGTATACTTCAGTAAATTAGCCGTTGGACCAAATTATAAAATTTCCAAAGCAACTTCAGCATTATAATATCCTCAGGCAACTGTAGGACATGCATCAGATCCCATTTCAGAATTCATTATTCCGTACTTTTCTCTTTTTTTTAAAAAAGGATATAACATAGTGTTCTACACTATAATAATTCATAATCTTAGCAAAACTAAACGAATGAAGAATAAAATATTCTCGTGGTGAAATAGGTATAAACTGGTAATTTGGAAGGAAGAAAATTAAACAGGTTTTTGCAGAAATGGTAATGCAAGAATTCATTTACAGACATGGTACTATAAAACTTTAGTTCTAAACTTGGTGATTCAAATGTAAATAATGTCGGACTCGTCCAACAATGATATTTATTTGAGATTTATACTTTATAAAACTATTTATGTAATTGATTTTTGTAGAACCACGAGCTTTTACGACATAAACGCTATTATCTCGAATTTATCTTTACACATATTTACAAAATCAAATACGCTTGTCACAATATGCATGTTCATAAAACATATTGAAAAAATAATTTGTAAAACAAATTAAAACATTTAAGAAGTCTTGTAATTATTAGGAAAGATTTGGAAATAAATATTTATCATTAGAAAGAATCCGAGAAATTATATAGATGCATACAGAAAAATCCGCCTTAGATGTCACGAGTATTAAACAACAGTCTTTCTCACGCAGTCACCATTACTGTAGGAATACACATTTTGTAAGCAGTCACCGGTCCTTATAAGACGATTTTCTCATTTTTCAGAGGTGGCTATTCAAGACGTGTTATGCAAACAAATTACCACGAATCGGTTGAAACAAAGTAATGTTTAATAATTAAAAAGTAAAGAAGCAGCATATCTTGTTTGATCGACTATGATGAAGTCATTACAAATACAACCACAAAAAAGTTATATAACAATGTTACCTAAAATTACGGGGATATAACTCTGAACAGCTATATGTAGATAAGGATCGGACCATACATGTTTTGGACTATTTATCTGCAAGGGGGACAACTCATTCTGATAGACAATGCAAAGATGAATGTGAAAATTCAAAAGAACATTGAATTGCACTGTACCAACAATATCAAGGATAATGACTGAAACATATTCAGCTCTAAAGCTATTCCTAACTACTGGCTACCAGTACTCATTCACTCACTTCAATGGCTACTAGTACTCATTCACTTCAAATCAAACCAAAGCATCTCTTTGTAACATACAAATCATAACTAGACCTTCACACTAAGGAAAAACAAAATATCAACGAGCTCCACAAATGAACAAGACGCAAACGAGTTACAAGATATGTAGGTCAAATGTTAATAATGATTTTTACGTCTTTTATTAGACAACAAAGTAGCAGAAACTCGAAATACTCACATATATGACATATACAAGTAATGATCTATCAGTATGACAATCATAATGAAAACGAAAAATATTATGTGGCTCGAATTTGTTAAAGTAAAACAAAAACAAAATTCCACCAGGAAAAGCAAAATTGTAAGTAAATTGTCTTTATCTGAAAATACTTACCCAATCACAATCAATTACGGGTTATAAGCAAACTATATCACGAATCCAGCTCTAGTAAAAGACGAAAATAAACAAAAGACAATAAGTATCACCCATTACCTCCCTTGGCATCGCCAGGTGCTCTAGTTTTATACTGAGCAATATATACTAACGAGGATGCTAGCATGCCGGGATGGTGGGAAGATTTTCAATTAATATGATTGGGTAAATACTCTCTGAAAAACACAATTTACTTAAACATTTGTTTTCTCCTTCAAATACGTTCTCCAGTCAATGAATACTTGGAGTTTAGGTAATAGGAGGAGAGAATGCTGAGCATTTTTCCTCTGCCTCGGTTATCCTTCTAGGGAATGATGGGTGGATTCCCCATGCGAAGGATAACCCGTTCTCTTTATTACATAAGCAACACAGTCTAAGGTCCCTTGATCTGTGACCCATACTATGGTTAAGAAGATAAGTATTGAAATCCTGTCTGTAAACTTGAACTGATAGGTTGCGTTTATTATTTAAAATGAGTCTGGTGGTCATCTGGGCTATCGCCAACAGATGCGAGGTTTGCGTCTCTGCGAAACTACATCTATGAGATATGAAAAATCGAGAAGGCTGACACTTCATGGTAGTCAATAGCTTCTACTCAAAATCGAATCGAAATGTTACGTTCGAACGTGACGCTCAAAGAGCGGTAATCTTCATGAACAGTAATCTTCATGAAATGACTCGATCTTGTGAGACCTCCGAGTACACCGAGCGTATAACCCACTTCAGCCACGAAACAAGGCATATCCTGTTTCCCGACTTTCACCGGAAGATGGATGCACTTGTGCGTGCCACGACATGTCTCTCTGCTTTTCAAGTAGTGCTTGAGTGTGCGAACATGATCTTGAATAGTCGCTGATCTCGGCCTGTTTATGGAAGAGAGCGAGCGAATAACGTCTCTTCGATAGCTGACAGACGGAAGCCTTTTTTGGCCACGAAGCCTGGTTTTGTCAAGAGGATAGTTCATGTTTTGTATGATAATATCTTTAGAGAAGTGTGGGATAAAGGCTCGAATTTGTATGAACTGAGTCAAATTAAAACTTATGCCAGATTCCATCTGGAAACAGGGTGAAAGATTTTGGTCGATTGAGATCAACATTGGCTAAAAGATTCGCTAGATCTTTATCATGCCCAGTATCACGTTTACCATGATAAGGTAATGTGTCTAACATCATGGAGTGGCAGCCTTTGATAGCAATGGGGACAAATGGCTTTTCTTCAAAGAGTAAAATAGTCGTCCATTTGGGGGATTGAGGCACTCAGAGGGACGATAGTTTTGACTTGGAAACAATCTCTAAAAACATCCCACTTTCCCTCGTATGCCTTGCTAGTGGAAGGCTTTTTTGCTTTCGAGATTCTCTTCAAAATCGAAGGTTTAATCTGCTTGTCTTGGAAGGCTTTCTTGACAAGAGCCATGCGTGAAGGAGAAAACTCTCCGGGCATGGAAGGAACACCCGTAAAAATCTTAGGATGATATTGAGGCCAAAGCGTAGGACTTTGAACTGATTAACCTTGTCGCGGTCAGCAAACCGGACAAATCAGCATGATGCGTGGTAGATCGGGATATGTGTCGGTCAGATCGAGTCTGACGGCATACTCGTCCCGTCCGATGAAGAATCGGATTGATTTCACAGTCTCCATGTTGATTTTCGGTAGCGGAAATGAATAGGTTGAAGCTAATCAGGCCGATAATTGGCATAAACTTGCCGTTCGCCTTCTGAATGAGAAATAGCCTTGAATAAAACCCCGGGGATTGCGGTCTTTGCGCAATTTCCTCCGCCTGCTTTTCGATGAGTGACAGTATCTCAAGTTGAAGGATGCATCCTTCTCCCGATCTAACGGTAGGTCCGTGAAAGGAAGAAAGTGGAGGTGTTGGATAAATTAAATCCGAGGCCCCTCCGAAATGAACTGGATCAACCAATGGGTCGGGGGGGGGGGGGGATATAAAGATCCAGTGGGTCTGAAATTGAAGGATACGCCCACAGGTAGGCTGTCAGCGGAAGGTGGGAAGGGTAGGTCATTGTCTAGGGTTAGGAGCCTTGAAGACGGAGAAACTTGCTTTCTTTTCCGTCTCCTATTTTGCTAAGACTGGTCTCCTGACATTGGGCATGGGTTAATATTGCACATATAACTGACAATATCCCTTATTCCTAGTCCGCTTATTGTCCCTACGCTTTTGCGTATCTGATTGTTTCGAAGCTCCTGTGTGGGTTGTACGGTGAGCTGGAGGGGCAGTTCCTGAGCTGCTTGCCTCTAAATGTCTTTAAGTATCCACCAAAGAGTATCGGTGCCCTAAACAGGATCATTAAAGCCAAGGTTTGACGAGACTTGATCTTTGAATATAACATTAGAAACGTAGCGACTACATTTCGGACTAGCTTGGATGCGGCCCTGCACCTAGATTTCTTTTCTGTTTTGTTTGTCAAAGTCCGGGAGACAGGTACTGAAGACGTTGAGTTAGTATTGTACCAGCGAGCTGAGAACGTTGTTGATAGTTAGCTACTTGGAAGTAAATCCTAAGAATCACAACCGCAATTCTACTCGACAGGCGATTATTGACCTCCTTAATTTTAACCGATTGGGAAAGAGCTTTAATTTTATCGTCTTGAGTAGTGGTAGAAGGTATAGTGCATTCTGAAGTAGAAACAGGAGATGGATTCGCCCATAACTAGACAAAAGAAAGATTCTGAACTAAAACACATATCATAAAGCAGACTACTAATTAATGTGATAGATGGATGAGTATTTATATTTGCGATATAATAAACTGGATTACGGGATAGTGCGTCGGCAACAATATTATCTTCCCCAGCTATCGAAGGCACAATCAACCGGATTTCGCTTAAGGCCGCCGCCCATCGCATTAGGTCCGAGTTCTTGTATCTGCTTTCAGCCAGATATGTCAGCGGTCTCGAGAATACATTTCCTCATTTAGAAGTACGGCATGAATTTTCCTATACCCCAGATTATAGCAAAACACTCGTTCCGACGGTAGCATAGCTTTATTCTCGCGCTCAAGTAGTAATAATGATCTGTGATCTTGTTTGTACAGGGTATGCGATACGTATTCGTTTCTGGGTAAGAGCTGAGTCATATATTGAGGAAATATTACCTAGAATGGGATCCATGACTGGATTCTTAATTACACATTCGTCAGCTTTGCCTGTGTAAAATGGTGTCGTTATGCGGATTTTAGCGAGGCAAAAGAGTTCGCTCTTGCTAGAGAATTAACGCAACATGCATTCTCAAATACCTACTGATGCTTTCTCAAGAGTGCTTGATGTACCCAAACATATTTCGTATACGTACTGTGGCGTTCTGTCGTATTGGGGTGGGGTTCTCCCAATATAATTTGATTAAATTAAATTGAAAGTTCCACCCTGGCTCGTTAGGTTAGAAAGTTAAATTAGTGATGATGTAGATTTACAGCTCTGAGCCCCCAGTCAGCAATGCCGATGGTTAAATTAAAGAGAACACGAAGATGAAATTCAATCAATAACAATTTAATAAATGTGATAATTTAAAAACGATAACTTCCAATCACTCGTCTTTCCCTCGACCAAGTGACAGCCTAATTCATCCCGTGATTTACAGTGTGAGTTCGATTTTCCCCCTGTCCTTGCATCTACTCATCTATTTCTTCCCGCTGATTCCTTCCTTCTTTCCGTTCCTCTAACTCCTCCTTTGTCTGTTTCCCTCTCTACTATCTCCTCCTCCAACTTCGCTCCAGACTTCACTTCACCTTTCTTCTCTCCTTTCTTCTCCTTTCCTCCGTCTCTCTGTCCGAGACTACGGGACCAAACTTTAACTGATCTGTCCCTCAAAGCTTCCTGTGAAAAACCACAAGGCGTTAACAAATGTTTTATCGAACCTCACCTCACACTATAACGACAATTAACCATCAGATAGCTGTCACTGTTTCGGCCACGCATGCATACACATCGAAATTCCCACACACTTCTTGCAGGGTAAACAATGGCGTAATAACACAGTATCAGCGAATTGTTATACAGACATCAATACATTGCGTCACGTCAGTATATGTACATATATATATTTAATCTCATCGTACTACAATCTGACAGAATCAGACGCATGTCTGTACATTACAAATATTCAACAATGGCAAAATCTATAATCATATGAACATATGTGTTAGTCTACTATAAAATACCCACATAGTAAAGTACAATATTAACTCTTACGACGGCTAGCTACACCCAGTGTCATACAAGATGGTGGCACCTTCTCCGTTGACAGTAGCAGACGCGAGGTTGGCTGAGTTACAGCTTGCCTCCGGCTCGCGCTCCTTCCTAGCGACGGCATTCACCTGGGTCTGCCTGCCCTTGGGACAGTCCCTGGCAATATGCCCCGGGCGCTTGCAGTTGTAACACGTCGGCGGCCCTCGCCGACCTGCAAGTCCCGCTTTCGTGGGTGAGGCCTGTCCAGGTCTATGGTTGGCATCCTTACCTGTAGATCCCCCTCCGACCCTCCCGTCGCCCTGATGGTTACGGACAGCCGGCTCTACCTCAACCACACGGCGCGACTCAGTGGGTCGGGGTCGGTCCGCACCCCCGGAACCTCCACTTTTCGAGTGTGCCTGCTCGTATCGCTCCGCCATGCTAGCGATCTCTTCGAGCGTCCGGTGTTCTCTCTCTGCTAGAAAGACTGTCAACTCGCGACGGTAAGTACTCAGGACATGTTCCTTGAGTATAACCTCGCGTAGCCCGTCGTACGATCGTTCGACTTCGGCCATCTTCATCCACTTCTCAAATAACCCTCGAACACGGGTGTGGAATTGAGAGTGGGTCTCCGTTGCCTTTTTCGCCGAGTCCCGAAAAAGTTTACGATATGTTTCGGCGGTCAGCCGATAATGGCAGAGAAGGGCCTTTTTGAGCGCATTGTAGTCGTCAGCATCGTCTGCAGCTAAGCCGTGGTAGACTTCACGAGCTGCACCTTGCATAAAAGCTGAGACATTAATCGCCCAATGTTGTTCAGGAATTTTATGAGCGTGAGCGAGTTTCTCAAACTGAACAAGAAAATCGTCGATAGATTCCTCCTTATCGCTGAACCGCGGCATACTTATCTGGACCATTCGGTGGTCGATGAAAGGTCGTCCAGTCCCTCCAGAACTTGTGCTAGCGTCGTCCCGATCTATGTCCCTAGCGGCTAACCTGACCTTCTCCATTTCGAGAGTGTGAGCAAGCTCTCGTTCTTTTGTGGCCGCTAATATCCGGGCCAGCTCCAGCTCTTTCTGGGTTTCTCTGTCCGCGGATATCTTGGCCAACTCCAGCTCTCTGTCCGCTGCTATCTTGGCCAGCTCTCGGTCCGCTGCTATCTTGGCCAGCTCCTTCTCCGCTGCTTTTTCTGCCTTCCATTCCTTGATTCTTTCTTCAATAAATGCTGCCAGGCGATCTCCCTCGTAGCCGAGATCTTCCGAACCCATGGCACGGTACTCCTTGATCATTTGCCTTTCTGTAGCCATATTGTTATACTAATAGGAAGTGATACCTTGTCTCGACCTTACTAACAATGGACAGATATTACAAGTTCCCAGCCAAATACTTACCTGTCGACAACAACTATTTTCGTTCAGGTAAGATATTTGCTCGATATTTGCTTCACAATTACTGCAAGTAATTAAAGATCTACCAAACATGCAAATATCAAATATAACAAACACAAGATGAGAAAATCATAAAAATTCAAAATACATAGGATGGAAAATATCTCACACTGTTCACTAATACTTCCTAACAAATAAACTTTTAGGTCGTAAAATAATATTTATGTCTAATTCAAATCCCGGACGGAGCGCCCACTGTGGCGTTCTGTCGTATTGGGGTGGGGTTCTCCCAATATAATTTAATTAAATTAAATTGAAAGTTCCACCCTGGCTCGTTAGGTTAGAAAGTTAAATTAGTGATGATGTAGATTTACAGCTCTGAGCTCCCAGTCAGCAATGCCGATGGTTAAATTAAAGAGAACACGAAGATGAAATTCAATCAATAACAATTTAATAAATGTGATAATTTAAAAACGATAACTTCCAATCACTCGTCTTTCCCTCGACCAAGTGACAGCCTAATTCATCCCGTGATTTACAGTGTGAGTTCGATTTTCCCCCTGTCCTTGCATCTACTCATCTATTTCTTCCCGCTGATTCCTTCCTTCTTTCCGTTCCTCTAACTCCTCCTTTGTCTGTTTCCCTCTCTACTATCTCCTCCTCCAACTTCGCTCCAGACTTCACTTCACCTTTCTTCTCTCCTTTCTTCTCCTTTCCTCCGTCTCTCTGTCCGAGACTACGGGACCAAACTTTAACTGATCTGTCCCTCAAAGCTTCCTGTGAAAAACCACAAGGCGTTAACAAATGTTTTATCGAACCTCACCTCACACTATAACGACAATTAACCATCAGATAGCTGTCACTGTTTCGGCCACGCATGCATACACATCGAAATTCCCACACACTTCTTGCAGGGTAAACAATGGCGTAATAACACAGTATCAGCGAATTGTTATACAGACATCAATACATTGCGTCACGTCAGTATATACACATATATATTTAATCTCATCGTACTACAATCTGACAAAATCAGACGCATGTCTGTACATTACAAATATTCAACAATGGCAAAATCTATAATCATATGAACATATGTGTTAGTCTACTATAAAATACCCACATAGTAAAGTACAATATTAACTCTTACGACGGCTAGCAAGTTATATAATTCTTTACAAATATCAACTCATTTCTTCAAAATATGCAAACATATTAACAAAACAAAGTAATTCTTCGTACTACGATTCTAGTACTAATAAAGTATACATACGACCTACAATTAAAATGCAGTCGCATTCCACAAAGACCGAACAAATATCTACTGACCTTTTGAAGCTTTCTGTACTTAGAATTTTCCGCTCTAAGATTTTCCCGCCAATAACGAATGGCTATTCGGAGTTACGCTAACCTCTTCTCTGGGTAATTTCTCTCAGCGAACTAACTATTGCCGGAAAACGCAGGGATATCATTCTACCCAAATCAAGGTCTCCCCCCATCTCGATTCTGATTGGGTGGCGCTGTGCCCCTGTCCAATCATCTTAGCGGCCAGTTCAACCTGTCTGTCTGTTTGCAGGGGAAAGAAGTTAGGACACTCCCACTTCTTCATGCAATTTCTTTTGATCTGGGAACATTTCGACACCTAGGTGATAACTGGCTATCGGGCGCCTCGCAACTCCGATGTCCGGTTCTTCTATTCTAGCCACAACAGTCTTACGTAACGGATTAGTGCTAGCCTTCGGCAATGTTCGACATCAAACAATGACCCGTCAGAATTACCTTGATTATACATGTTTCAAACTGGGCTACTCTGGGTCGGGGTAAACATGACACGTACCTATCATCGAATATTGGTAAGGCTTCACCTGACCCCATGTGGATTACGGCAAGGGACGGAAGAAATTGCGTGCTAATCGGCTACCGATCGACTTAAACCGGTATCCTGACCTGAGCTCCAACTTTGGTCACGTGCACCGACCGGCACTCTCAAGCTTTATGACCCGGTTTGTGACCCTTAAAACTCATATTGAAGGGCACGTTCTCTTCATTTGAGCAAGCTTATGGTTTTCGGTGAACCGAATGGAAACGGAACTCTTTACGTACACGTCCTCACATTCCCTTTCTGTTTAATACTTTAACTACGACTTCAACGGCGTGTTGAGATGCGTATTTCCTTGCAAGAGGCTGATTCCTGAAGGTGTCTCGGTAGAGCTCAACACTCTTCACTATTTCTTCAAAATCCGCTATACTTTGAACAGGAAGGTGGCTAAGTCGATGTGTATAGCCTCCAGCAATTGTTCGCGAAATAGTAAATCGATAAGATCATTGATCGATTTATATTTTTGACTCAGTTCAGTCCGACGACAGAAACAGTGTATGAAACGTGCTGCGAATGAATGCACTTATCGTTGTTTCAAGTTCGTCCTAAACCCTTCGCAAGAACATCGGCATCTCTTAAAGAGACCAACGCACAGTTCTTTGTATGATAAATTGGGTTTTAGTTCTGAACTATGATAATTATACAGAGCTTTCCCAACGAGTACCAAAGCTAAACAGGTTACCAAATAGGCAATGATTTAATGCTGGATTTATGAAACTCGTCGAATAATTTCAAATAATCTCGCTAAAGCAAGCATACTCTCGACATTTTTAAATTTCGTAAAACATTACCCATTCGATATCCTGTTTACAACATAATCGGTTCACTTTAAATATAGTGTTTACAATTTAATGATTTTGATATCACAACATATAAACATATCGCTTAATGCGATTCTAATTGGTCCAAATATGCCCATGAAATTCTTGCACAGTATACAGTTGACTGATTGGCTGCGATCGTGGGAAAAGTTTCCTAACCCCTCCTTCTGAAAAGTTTTGTTTTTGCTATTACTATCAACATTTTTGTGGTCATTTTTCGACTCCATTCACCAAAGCGATTTAGGTCAAAATACTCACGTCTGTCTGCATTTGGCCAATTTTTACATCACAAGGGCTCGTTACGAAGCGAATATAATATCACGCGTTGATAAATGACAAGAACAGCAACAAAAAAGGAAACCTACTTGTATTGCTAGATTGATTACGGGTGTGGGGTTGGGGGTAGAGGGGAGTGGGCGGCATATCTGTAGCATGGAACCCAGCCTATATAAAAACGTGGTTTAAATGTGTCTAATAGTAGTAAATAAATTCAATCTATTCATGGAATAATGTGGATATAAATAAACCGTCTCCACACTGAAAGAAATGTATCCAACCACAGCATTTTTACGCTGTAAAGCTCAAACGAGCTAATGTTCCTATTATTACATGCAATTCAGATTCTAAATAAAATTTGTCATTGTCTAGTTTAGTCTACTGTTTCAAATCATGTAATGCAAATATCCAGTAATCATACCTTCACATGAATATCCAACAACTTCAGTGTTTACAGTAGGGAAACTGTCGCACATTAGGTGTGAACATTGACTATCGTAACTCAAGTCAAACTGTGACATTACACGGAATTTCTATTGGAAATTGTGTGTTACAAATTGTCACAAGATGAAGCTGGGTTGGGACATGGATTAGTGAAGACACCGAAAGCAACTGCGTTAATAAGATGTTTATTTATAAACTCAAAATTAAATATGAACAAATCTGACACCATTATAAACAAAAAGATAAGGAAAATTATAAAGCTCCTAACATGGAACTCTTAACAACAAGTAACTCAACGAGAAAACTCAAAGATGAATTTGACGAATAGAATTTTAAACAAACGTGAATAACGTCCTATCACCCGATCAACAAATAAAATTATATGATCAACACCCCAATGTAAACAAGGTCTTATTAAACACCAATGGCGTGACAAAAGCATGTGATTTATGCACTTATCAATATAATACTCATCTATTCATCAACCTATCAACTCATCAATTTATCAATTCATCAAGCGATATTGGAATATGTATGAATTTATGAATCTATCTTTCATAAAACGATATTGAAATGGGAATGCATGAAATTATGAATCTATCGCTCATATAACGATATTGAAATGGGAATGCATGTATTTTTGCTCAGATAGCAATAGTGAAAATAACAATAACATGGAACAGGTAATATATATAACAACCGCTCTAATCAATGATCAAAGAACCCCCACGCATGGTCCACCCGTCCCTGTCTGTTGAAGGATCCCTCGAGAGCCCTCACATTCAACACAGACCCGATGTTCGCGAAGCCTTGGTCCCTCGTATTGAGAACACCAGTACACTCTTCTGAACCAACGTCACCAGACACAGCGTACACGTCACAAGAAACCACACAGTTCTGTGACTCCACATCACTAAACCATATATAAGGCAGATAAAAGTATAACAACTAAACCGTGCAGTACATATGACACGGTTAAGTACTTCTGCCTTGATATATGTTGCGCATGGGCGCACATGAATTCGTTACCCATTACATTAATAGTTCAATGCATGCAGCGTATAGTTAAATTCAATATGTCTGTTCAGTTACAACAAATAGCTAACTCGAACCAGACCATAGTATTTATAATATGGCGTTGTATAACCTAGGTATTGACTCTCTGCAGAATTTAGAATGAATTCTTAAACATCTAATATATGAAACGATTCAGTCATATAAAAAGAATAGTGATAAAGAATACAATCTTATATTCCAATACCTCTACAGCTGAAGATTTGCTCCCATAAAGAGGTAAGCCTTCTGACAAGACTCACCGTAGTGTAATTTGTTTATAGAGAACTTTCTCTATATGTATACTAGCTGTGACAGATATGCGCAGCTAGGTACTTAGGTTTTCACTGCAGGCAATTTGCATATGCAGCATGGCTGAGTTGCGCTCAGTATTTCGAAATAACTAGAGCCGAAAAAATAAACTACCCTCAGACGACGCTGTACGCGGCAACGAAACCTGATACATTTTTGATCACATATACATATTGATATAAATCATATACAATTCCGTTACATAAATAATGTCCTGTGTGTTCAGTGTTCGATTTATTCATAATAACGGTTGCTCTTTGTTTTACAATTTGTAAGAAAACATACTTTCAAATGTTATTAGTTAGAACTGCATCGGAGACTTTTTGTATGCACAACCATTGAAAGGAACATCCACTGAGTCAATGAACAAAATCCTTCTTCTTTTTCTAAACTATTTCCATTTTTAAAAAAATACTATGCGATCACCAGAACCTTAAATGGGTAATGATTTAAAATAAATTTATGAAACTTGTTGAATGATGTCCAGCTTTTAATTTCATCATACAGTTATTATCTTTCATAAGTATTTATCTTTCTAACATACCAACGGCATCATGTAAGGTCACACAGTAAATTTAAATTAAAGTAAAACATTATTCAATCAATAGCACATTATGAGACTTTCTTGGCTTGTCTAAACTTCGTCGATATTTGATAGTAATAATCACAATTATATTTCTCTCGACTAAAGAATTTGTATGATACATGTTAAAGAGTCGTGCTAGAGGGAGAAATTTATTACGAACTTCTTTCTACACATACCTTCATCTTTTGAGATAGAAGTTGGATCTGAATAGGTGAAGTGAAGCGGACCTGAAACCGAAGAGTCCCTGATACGAATGTGTTCTGATCCTCACAGACAAGACGAATCTGGATGTGTGCTAAAAGATCATGCCAGTAGAGCAGCCATCTTATACTCTAGAAACACGTGAGTCTACCTGGAAGTATGAACTATTCTAAGGAAAGCTAAATCGAGCTGGGCCCTAGAACCTGGTGATATCCAACACAAGATGTATAATATTTGCTCTAGGTTTCTTCAACGTCTGTGCGGACTGACTCACCACTTGTTGGCAGTATCCATTGGGCTGCATTGTACCAAAGGAAGATATCATCAGTCAGTTCTGGACGATATCGCCACTGATCTGTTTCGTCTAAAAGACATTCGTCTCTGTCTTGGTAAAGCGAATAACCAAGTACATTCCCAAAAAACAAATACATCTATCCATCACTACAGAAGGGAAGAATCCCAGGACTTTCTCGGTGCATTGACCAATTAATTTGCCATTAGTTAACTAATTAGAGAAGCTATGACTCAATATTGTAATTCAACATTTGCATGGTTGGACGTTGCCCGTGCTAATGCTTGGAGGAACCTAAAGTTGATAGAACTAGCTTTTGACCATTACCATATACACGACGGTTTATAGCGGTTAATCATGAGGAGGTATAACAACACCCAGCTACGTTTCACGCAGGGTAGTTTACCACCATATGGATTACGCTGGAAGAGGGATCATTGTATCTGTACCGTCTCTGTTATACTGTATGACATAGATGTGAGCCCCAGGTTGAGGACAGCAGAAATAGACCGAGAACAATGTATGGGACAGGCGTACTATCAAACAGCAGATTTCTGAATGACATTATGATCATTACCAGTGCGACACATGTCCAGGGTGTTGATAGATTTGAGGAGACTATATCAAAGGCACTCATGTGGTCTACGCTGATGAAGTCCTGGAGCTTAGTAAGATTAACAAACGGTCGTTTCGCTTTTAAGATCTAAGACGATGAAATCAGATCCATTATGAGTCATAATATTAAGTGTCTTAACAATTGGTTTAATGCGATGTTGAAAGCTCACAGCCAACATAAAACTGCTAAAGAAACAAGCGGAAGAAGAAACAATGAAGATCGACATTTCAGCATTTCTAATGAAATTCAAGGTGTGGACGTACCCAAACGGATGACTGCTTATATTGTTCTGACTTCTGATTATGTACGAAAAAGCACGAACGACTGCGGATAGCTACAAGAGAACAAACAAAAGGTATTTGCGCAGATGGCTTGGAACTCTACCATCAGTCATGGCAGTTAAGCTCTTCACCAGGTCTGGATTGCTCCAGCCACCATTTACATTAGTGGTGGAAGAGTGCAAAGTCAAGGCTAGTTATGGCAATGAAGGACAAGTTCAGTGTGATACAGGCATTGAAGTTAGGACTGGCAGGAAACTGTTGGTTTACGTTGAAGCTCAACCAGCAGAGAATATACTATATCACAAGAACATAGTGGGAAAACCTGCCATCCCACACAAGAATTGGTGGTAGGACACATCAATGGCTGGAAGGAAGCTCACCGATCAATGAGATAGTCAATGATCCAGGATGAGATAACTTAGGAAAAGAAAGTGGACAGTTGAAAGTTATCAAAATAGGAAGGCAATGAACATGGACAAGGTGTAAAACGTCCAGAGAGAAAACTAACGTTGTAAGATATATGGAATTATGAACATCGGATACAGTTTCTGCTGGTACATGTGTATGATCCTAGTGCCATCTGGAACAAACCTGTACAAATGGGGCCTCATCGATAATCCTGTGGGTCCTCCTTGTGGTACAAGCGGTATCTTAGAGTACATATTGTCAATATGCCAGAATGAACGAGTACAGGCTGCTGCAGATAGAGACATGAAAGTTTCTCCTGATAACTAGTAGACATCTTTTTTGAGAAAAGTAGAAGAAAAGTTCAGCATGAAACACTAAACCAAAATCCATAAACTTTGTCAAAGTGGGAAAGACCAGTAACACCTTATTACATATAAGTGAAATTCTCAATGAATCAGAAAGTTATGAGATGCGAGTTGGTAAGAAATTGGTCATGCTAAACATTGTCCGGAAAATTCTTCTTATACATGTGATTATATTGACATAGTATCGGAAGAAGCTGGTGGCCATTGATATAACGATTCATTGGGAGGAGAGATGTGAAGAAAATTAAAAAGCCCGTGAGTTATGCAAAACTGACAGAGAAGCGCAAGACCAGTGAATGTAGTACATACTTTATCTTAGCATAGGTGGAAAGTAGATGTATTCATTCTCAGTGTGGAAAGTGCCCACATTTCATAGAATAATAGAAATAATGCAAAAGTTTGCGGTTCAGGCACAGGACAAGACTGCTTGAAGGACATCCAGCTTGATATAGATGAAGCGTGAGGACAAGAACTGGCTGTCTGCTACTAACTGTCAATGCATGTTCAACACTGCCACCCCGATATCAAAAGGGTATTCGGGAAGAATGATTGAAACACCCAGTGATAAAGGGACCTGGCTGATGATGCTGGTAATTAACAGTGGACGAACAAACTGTATGAAATTACTAATATTATGTTACTGTGGCTCTTAAATCATTGAGAGGGGATCACCGAGTGATTTTTACCCCAATGAATATAAAATCCCTGTTTCCTGTTCTGCTTTGAACGTGCTTGCACTCCTGTTCGTATCTGTGCAGCATTTCCGCCAGAATCGTCTGGACTTCCACCCTTTTAATAGTATCTTTAATGTGTACCAGGAATACCTTCCTAATCGTATTGATACTGCTTTGGAAAAGCAGCAGCACTTCCTAATAAACACATACTTTTTGCTGTTGTTGTAGCTAATTTATTTTACAAGCGCCAACTGCGACACTAGTTAATATCGATATAGCCCAGACAGCAAATCCTATTGGCATGCCTATGATAGTTGGCATCGTCGCCATTCGCGCCACATGAAGAAAAACTCTTGCTGCCGAGCCGATTCTGTAAAAAGCATCCCGAACACCACTGGACTTTAATTATAACTTTATTCATTAGGACTGGTGATAAAACGCTTTGGTCTGTTTTGGATTTAATTTGCAATAATATCAGTTCTTTTCAGATTTTCACTTTGTATTTTAGGAAGATGAATTTATTTCTTGAATTATACAAAATGTGTTTGATGATCTTACTCCTTTTTACTGCCGTTCTTAAGACTATGGAGCTGTGGTATTGGACATGACACAGACACACTCGCAAGATATCTGAAAAAATCACTTAAACTGATCCTACATTAATCATTGAGCGATCAGATTCAATCGTAGTTGAGTCTTCCAGGTTCTGGCCTTGCCAATGATCAACGTGTGAACCAAGTTTGTAAACGTGGAACTGTGCTAGGGTCGGAGGCTTCACAGAAATGTAAATGACGGAAAACTTTTGTGACGTTCACATGTTAAATAATAATTGTTGTATATTTATTATCATGCCTTGGGTGGAGAAAATCGTAGACATAATCTCGCGTACAAATTATCAATGATCTTCGTGCACGTCAGCACACCGACTTGGATCTCATCCTTGACTTGAACACTATTGCTAGATTGGCTGTCGGAGAAACAATCGCCACGTGCATTGTCAAAGGGGGCATGATGATCGCTAGCTGATTGCTAGTGCGCCTCTTAAAGGAAAAGTCTAGGTATAAAATACATACCTGCAAAAACCGTAGTTTCTGAGCGTACATTGTCCGCGATATACTACAGAGTGACCTTTTACTCGAAGGATGAAGCAGCCAAAGAAAGTTAGCGTACACGTGAAAACTCACCCATGAGTATGCCATAGCTTGACTGAACAAACAAGCGTTGTGACCGAATTCTCCGTAGGTGGATTGATGTGAGGACTCCAAACCAAGTTTTCCAGAAAGTTTCTCCGGCATGATCTTTTAAGTGTATATGCAAATATGCGTCAGCTGTCGTAGATGTCGACAGCAAGTACCAGAAGCCGATCCTTTTGCATCCAAAGATTCAACAATTGTTGCAAATGTATTCAAAAGTATCTACGCACTTGAACCTTTAACATGTCAGCGGATTCTGCGGTTAGTTCACGGTAATGAGTTTCTCAGAGCCGATGATGTGTTGCTGACAAAACAACATGTCCTGGTTCTCGATCGTGGAAGATTTCAATAGCATTTGCCGAACTGTATTGGGGCACATGTAACGCGCAGGATTTATTGATTGATAAGAGTCAGTTTCACGGGGAGAGACCTACTCGGCTTTGCTCATTATAGCAGCGTTGAATAATGAAAGCACGGGTGTGACGTTTGCACGTATTGGGGTGGGGTTCTTCCAATATAATTTAATTAAATTATGATGAAAGTTCCACCCTGGCTCGTTAGGTTAGAAAGTTAAATTAATGACGAGGTAGATTTACAGCTCTGAGTCCCCAGTCAGCAATGCCGACGGTTAAATTATAGAGAACACGAAGATGAAATTCAATCAATAACAATTTAATAAATTTCATAATTTAAAACGATAACTTCCAATCACTCGTCTTTCCCTCGACCAAGTGACAGCCTAATTCATCCCGTGATTTACAGTGTGAGTTCGATTTTCCCCCTGTCCTTGCATCTACTCATCTATTTCTTTTCCGCTGATTCCTTCCTTCTTCCCGTTCCTCTAACTCCTCCTTCGTCTCCGTTTCCCTCTCTACTATCTCCTCCTCCAATTTCGCTCCCAGACTTCAACTTCTCCTTTCTTCTCCTTTTCCTCTCTACTGTCTCCTCCTTCAGTTTCGCTCCCAGACTTCAACTTCTCCTTTCTCCTCCTTTCTCCTCCTTTCCTCTGTCTCTCTATCTGAGACTACGGGACCAACTGTAACTGGTCTGTCCCTCAAAGCTTCCTGTGAAAAACCACAAGGCGTTAACATATGTTTTATCGAATCTCACCTCACACTATATCGACAATTAATCATCAGATAAGCTATAACTGTTTCGGTCACGCATGCATACACATCGAAATTCCCACACACTTCTTGCAGGGTAAACAATGGCGTAATAACACGGTATCAGCGAATTGTTATACAGACATCAATACATTGCGTCACGTCAGTATATACACATATATATTTAATCTCATCGTACTACAATCTGACAACAATCAGACGCATGTCTGTACATTACAAATATTCAACAATGGCAAAATCTATAATCATATGAACACATGTGTTAGTCTACTATAAAATACCCACATAGCGAATTACAATATTAACTCTTACGACGGCTAGCAAACTATATAATTCTTTACAAATATCAACTCATTTCTTCAAAATATGCAAACATATTAACAAAACAAAGTAATTCTTCGTACTACAATTCTAGTAATAATAAAGTATACATACGACCTACAATTAAAATGCAGTCGCATTCCACAAAGACCGAACAAATATCCCACTGACCTTATTTGAAGCTCTCTACTTAGAATTTCCCGCTCTAAGATTTTCCCGCCAATAACGAATGGCTATTCGGAGTTACGCTAACCTCCACTCTGGGTAATTTCTCTCAGCGAACTAATTCTTGCCGGAAGACGCGGAGATATCATTCTACCCAAATCAAGGTCTCTCCCCTATCTCGATTCTGATTGGGTGGCGCTGTGACCCTGTCCAATCGTCTTAGCGGCCAGTTCAACCTGTCTGTCTGTTTGCAGGGAAAAAGAAGTTAAGACACTCTCACTTCTTCAGGCAACTTCTATTGATCTTGGACAACATTTCCACACCTAGGTGATAATTGGCTATCGGGCGGCCTCGTAACTCCTATGTCCGGCTCTCCACTTCTAGCTACGGCAATCTTACGTAATGGATTAGTGCTAGCCTTCGGCAATGTTTAACATCAAACAATGGCCTGTCAGAATTACCTTGATTATACATGTTTCAAACTGGGGCTACTCTGTTTCGGGGTAAACATGACAACGGGTTAAAAACTGCTGATGGAAATAGGCAGAGAATCTTCGCGGCCCATTCTCGCGACTGCGAAGCAGTTTCATAGCCACATACCTTAGACCTGGTCGACGACAATCTGATTCGATGTATATCTGTGTACGGCAACGAGTCAGCCATCACATGTTATATGTGGCCAAAAGACTCATAATTTTGCCTTGATCAGCTCCAATAGGACTGTTTCAAACACATTTTGGTGGCCGTCCTCAGATCGGTATTTCATATTAATGTAAGAAGCCATCCACGCGCGCGTATCATCTGGTGTACTTTACACCCACTCATTCCCATCGCAGATACAAATTTACGTGGGCAAAATAGTTCGGCTCCCGGTGCAGATCTGGAAGCAGCATCGAACATTAGACAATTTTATGTCGGGAATCATCAAAGAGCGCACACAAGTACGAGAACAATTACTCGCCCGGCGCCGTTAGTTTTGCACGCGTTGAAGTTCACTCAAGTATCCCAGGTCAACCCCTAAGAACTATCCGTGATTGTTGGTTTTGTACTCACGTAAGCGTTTGTGTATTTTCATGTGCATAAGATCGATCTACTAAAACTCACCAACTTGCACCGGTTGCATCATCGCCGATTCCTACAGCACGGGTTGTTTGCACGAAGGCAGCGATGACTCACCATGTAAATATCGGTCAATACCATGTTCGCCAAACAAATGTGAACACTCGACGTGTTTTTCAAACGGATTTTGATATCATTCTTTGCTATTTATAGACCGGCTGCTATCTCATGTTGTTGGTCATATTTCTCTTACAGTCAACTGACGTGAGTATAACCCCTCAACCGAATAAGCCACGATATAATTCTTGTACACAGAAGAAGAAAATATGTATAAACTTAAGAGCACTGCGAGAAGAAATAAGAAACGGGTGATGTACCCCTGCCTATTTTGCCAACGTAGAAACGAATCCCTTTTAAAATTAGTATACATCGTCTGCCTTTTTAGTACACTTACTCTTTCTAGTGTAATTGTGTTTTTTTCTGACGATAATAGAAAACATGTCTCGTTTTATCAATGTTAGAGACCGCATAAGGGGCCCCGAGTGGCCGAGTGGTCTAACGCGCTCACCGTTCCGGATCACTGCCATCTCACCTCTGTCTGCGTGGGTTCGAGTCCAAGGCTCGGCTAGCGTGGGTACGTGGGAAAGCCTGCCAGTAGCTTCTCGTGGGTCGGTGGTTCTTCCCTGGGTTTTTCAGGGCTCTTCCTCCACCAGTTATACTGGCCGCCATGTATAGCCTATCTTGTGTTGAAAAATGGCGTTAACCCTAGAACAACAAGAGACCGCATAAGTGGCTTAACACACGTTTTGTCAATGTTAGAGATCGCATAGGTAGACGAACACACGTTTTGCAATCATTAGTATAGCTGGTATCTAGTATGAAATAATATTTCTCAAATTGCACAATTGGTACGTTCATCAACAATAATTTGTGTCATCTTCATATTGACGATAGTCCTTGAGTATTGAAAACTTTAATCTGAACAATTTCTTTATGTTCCTCTCTCAGACAATTTGTAGCAAGGCAGAATTAAATGTTTCGTTTTAATCCGTTTGCCTCAATATATCTCAAGCTTGCGATGTTGTTCTGGGAAATCCACAACCAATAATAATATAGTGACTGGCTTGGCTGGCACATGTTTTTGCCCTCCGGCCAACTATTAGCGCTTTGCTCACGTTTGTCGCGGAGTCAAAGTCAAATGCGCTATAAACCACAAACTCAAACTCTTAACTTACCACTGGTGGATTTTTTCCCTTCATGGTATTTTAAGTTTATAATTGCCATTATAGACAACATGAAGCTTCGCAAATGCTCGATGTGTGGAGAAGCAAAGTAGTGCGATTTTAAATACTTGATTTTACTCAAACTCTTGCCATGGCACAAACAAACAGACTGCCAGAAAGTCCACAGGAGGAAAGGCTTCAAGGAAACAGTTAGCAACAAAGGTTGCTCGTAAGAGCGCACTCTAAGGGTTGAGGTATATTTTTGCTACAGCCTTTTGGGGTTTTGTGCCTTTTGCGTACGTTTTCATTTTTAGTTTCATTTTCATCATTTCCCTTTTTCTTTTTCCATTTTGCAAATTTTAATTTTGTTAGTTGCAGAATATTTAGTCTGCATCTGACCTTTTGATTTGCCATTACTGTGGCTTGGTTAGTTGCAGAAAGCTGCACATGACCCCTTTGATTTTTGCCATTTCAACAAAGTTTCAAACCTCTTTTTTATAGCTGTGTTTAGCATTGTGAGACCCAATAAGTTACGTTCATTTCAACTTATCAGTGAGCTCTATTCGCACCAATTCAGTACATAGGATTATCTCTGCATCAAGTAGTATGGATAACATAACAAAACAAATCATGTACAAAGGAGCAAAATTAGAGGAATATTTTGCAGTAAGGGTAGAGAAAGGGAAGGGAAAGAAACATTTAGTTACAGAACACCCTAACGATTGTCAACTTCTAGACTTCGGGAGGATGAATGACTGCCCCCGTGCCCCCAACAGTCAGACATTCTAACTGTCCTAAAACTGAAGGGAAAAGCAATAGACAATATTGAAGGGATACAACATGGTGGGAAAAACAAGTTTGTGATTTACCCAAAAGACTTTGACTCTCCCGTGGTAGGCTTTGACATGCTAGAAGTCAAAGGACTGAAAGCTACGGTATCAAACGCACCATCAATAGTACGAGAGGTTGAGTCAAAAACCTGAGAAATATTCATATCAGTGCTCGCTCTAGAAGATGATAATGCAATATTAGTAACGACAATTCAACACAGATTCAAAGTACCAGTAAAAACCGAAAAAATGGCCGTGGTATGGGGCTATCAAACCGTCAAAACAAGCGTGAGAATACTCAAAATAGCCAAAGACGATTCGGTGAAGATACCCACA
The DNA here is from genome assembly GCA_028554795.2 of Sinohyriopsis cumingii. Taxonomy (NCBI): domain Eukaryota; kingdom Metazoa; phylum Mollusca; class Bivalvia; order Unionida; family Unionidae; genus Sinohyriopsis; species Sinohyriopsis cumingii. The sequence continues at coordinate 119,572,150 of CM068829.1, forward strand.
TTCTTCTATGTACTAATGTTCTTATTGAAATCCTGGTACAGAGGATGTGAGCTAGAAAGGTCATGCCCTAGATGAAGAAAAACAGGCCGTGCAACAAGGGACTGTAAGGAACCTTGCGTACCTGGCACATATGCTGCAGCAGCAGCACTAGCAGTAGGACCCACACAAATGGAAATTGCCTCGGCACTTATTGAACAGGATACCCCAAGTGGGGCTATAAATATTCAAGAAGTCCAAATTGAGGCAAAGAATGACCAGAAGACCAATGACCAAACCTATGTCCATGAAGGGACCTACCAAATAACCACAACTACAAATTTCGATACCACAGACGCAAACAGCGTCCAAGCTCAAAGTACACAACGGGAGCTCTGTGGATGAAAGATCTCAGCTGGGAGGATTTTGCTTATTCTAGTTGTAAGTGAAAAATTAGAGACATTGTTTTATTAATGGAATTTCAGTCCTTTAACAGTCTTGAGTTTGGAACATCTGGGCTTTAACGCCACTATGCATCATGGAGCGTGCACAAGTAGCAAAAACCTATATTTACTAAAATATAAATTACACCATTAAATCAATCGACATGGAAAATAAAAATCTGAATAAAATCGATGAAGACATAATGGACTACATATGGAATTATAAAACGCAATACATTATTAAAGAAACATTATATAGAGCAAATAATAGAGGGGGGACTGGGGATCCCCAGCCCTCTATTATTAAAGGTTTCAAATATAATTAATATATATATATATATAAAAAGTACAACCTAAACCTAAAACAGCTTGGGAGGCATTTTATATATACTGGTTTGGTTTCACAATCAGAAACAGACCGGAGAAATATAGGAACAACAACCTTACAAAAAAACTACAAGTTCAAAGACGATTTAGATATATAAAATAAATATTATTAAAGTATAGGGATAACATGGCAACTAGACACAAAGAACACTTAACCAAAGGATAAGAGAAGACATAGCTAAAACATTCAAATGTAGAGTAGAACAGGATAACTTGGGATAAAATTGACTCAAACTTGGGTAAATTGGGCAAAAATAAAGTCTTTAAAAATACAAAGTATAATTTTTAAATATTTACACAACGCCTGGCTTACGGGCGAAGAAGCCGTTAGACGTCGCATAATTAGAACAATACCTAAATGTCTGCTATGCAAAATAGCAAACTTTACCAAACTACTTGCGATAGCCCAATGTGACCAAAATAAAAATAACAGGTTAATGATAAGCATGGAAATATGCAAAAAATACAAATATCATCGAAAAAATATTTTATATTTAGATGTAAAATATGAAAATAAGGTAATTTTAAAAATAAGAGATTACATTACTAAAACTATGTTATCCTGTTATCAGCTAATAAGAATAATGAAGTAGTTGAAGGGATTATACTATACCAGGGGGTAGGGTGGATGGAAAGTGAGCTTTGGTTTACCGCCCATGTAGGGGTGCGTTCCGTCAAATTGTGTTGGAACCCCAGTTTCATCTACTCATGGTTAAAAAATGTTTTAATAAATTTTTCTAATATAAAAAGTCAGTCACTCTTTCTGGTATTGTAGTTCCAAGGTTTTAAAAAATAAATTAAAATCTTAATGGTTCAACGGTGGGGGGGGGGGGAGATGGGGTCGGGGCTTCGGTTTACCGCCCATGTTGGGGTGCGTTCTGTCAAGAACGGGCTGGAACCCCAGTTTCATCTCTCTCCTCATATTAAAAAACGTTTTAATTCCCATATAAATAAATGACCTTGGCTGAATTGTGTATTTCAAAGTTTCCAAGCTTAAAATTTAAAACATTCCATAAATCCTTTAATAAGTGACATTAAATTTTCAAGATTGGCCGGATGCTTCTACTTTAAGCAATGTTGAGTTTTGTGACAATGTGATCTCAAATTATAAAATCATAATTACCTCCGGTGCCTCCATACTACTATGTCCATTGCAAACAAATACACAAACTAAAAATTTGTCAATTCTTTCTAAATTAGACTTAATAATTCAATTATATCACAACAATAAATGTAAAGTCCTCAAGGTGAGTGTTGAACGGGAAAGGGGGAATGGGAGGAGAGGCTTCAGTTTGCTACCCATTAGGGGTGTGCCACCGCCAGTACGCGGGCTGGAGCCCTCACCTCATCCCTCGACTTGGACATACGTTTTCAACTCCTTTTGACCATAACAAATTTTTCAGAATTAAGAATCATTGTATTCCCCCTTTTTTTATTTAACCAACACATACAAAATAGAAAGGGTAACTCAATAGAATAGGGAACTAACAAAATAGAAAATATAAAGTTTCAAGTCTTAGGAGGGAAACAGAGGACCTTCATGTGCATGAAGTACGATGCGTAGACGTCACAGGGCTATGTCACAAGGCGCTACGCGAACTGGACAGGCATGCGAAAGAGTATCAGAAAACCCCACATGAAGTAAATAATACAATACAAACAAAAACACTAGGACTACTAAGTTACCCTCTACCAACCAACTTACAAATCTCTAAACCCTTTTGTAACTTCTATTAGTTTATAAAGTAACTCGAATGGGGAGAAACGAAATTAAATAAAGAAAGAGCGGACCCCGACTCGAATGCAGCCTGCCTCATTATGGAAATAATTTTTACTGCGAGGAACGCCACAACATAGCTGTGAAGGGGCAAATTTCTGGCGATCTATGAAGAACACATTAGTTTGAAACCAGAGAACAATTAAATAGATTTATGTGGACAGGTGCGTATCAAATCGCCATACTGCCATGATGGATGATGTATTTTCGAGGGGAGAATTTCATTCTTAATTAAGCATTCGTTTATTTAGCCAACATAAGACTGGTGGAGACAAAAGCTAACTTCGATTCCATAGTGTAAATGTCAAAATGGAAAGATCGCAGAACACTGTTACTCAAATTACAAGGTCAAGGCGACCACGACTTTGGCGCCTCTGGAAAAAGGCGGCAGATATATTTGATTCTGATTGGTTATGCTAAATAAGGGGCGTGCTTCCCCACACTAAATTTCCTAGTTTTAATATCACCACATCGAAAATTTTAATTAGTCTAAGCTTTTTTGCATGAGAAAACAAGTGTAAGAAGACTCCGGGAGTAATTGGGAGAAATTCTCTCGTAAAACTGTTGTCCAAGAGGACTGTTGTCGAGGAAAAACGACGAACAAATTTGGCGGTAGAAGCGAATAACGCTGAAAGCTCAAAGGGAGAAGATAGCTCCTGCGACGTATCCTTGACGGATTAACTCTGAGACGTATCCTGCGACGTATTATATCTGAGATGTATCCTGCGGCGTTTTATCTCTGAGATGTATTCTGAGACGTATCATGTGACGTATTTGTGAATCTACGTGCTACGCACCGACGAAGTCGAAGGAACAGCTACAGTGGAAGTGGAGTGAGCGGAGACGCAGGTTATGCAATTGTACAAGGCACTGACTTCGATTGTTCACTCAATCTTAAGATGAACTAAATCTATCAGCAAAACAGATCGGCTACTTTATTTAAATATATTTGGGTTCTTTGTAAGTCGGTGAAAGTTTTATTTCTAGAAGCGGAGTATATTCCTGATGTAATGAATTCTCACAGTTGTTTTATGTAATTGATTAAATTGTTTATTTACATGTACGGGGGCTCGTGTTGGTCTGTTATATGTCTCTGCTCAGATCTCTACCTATTCCACCTAAAAGTTTCACCACTTATATTTATGTTTACTCGAACCGGGCAATAACATCGAGGGCGGTCAACCTCTAGATAACGAGAACCAAATTAAGCGGACACCTTGAAAGAAGGTACAATCCGCCAACCCACAAAGATCTTGCAAGAAGACTTTGTGTAAGGTTTCTACAAAGTGGACCTTGGGTACGCTTACAAGAGCCACTCACATAAAATACTAGGTGTTTTATTTTATTTTAACTTGTAGAATACCGTTCACTCGCCAGAATTCTAAATTGCAAATTAAATTCAAAAAGTATCTTAAACCATACCAGGACGAACAAATGGATTTGAAAAGTCCATTTATAAATATATATTAAGACAACTGGGGAAACCTTTTACAATTTTTTTTTTGCCGTCCCTACATACCGATTATATAGTATACACACACTATAACATTGATACACATATCACACACTGTATATATGTGATCTTTGGCAAAGATCACCAAAAATCAAGGATAGGAAATCTGGAAAATAGGGATGAGACCCATTTTCGGACGACCACCCTTTAGAAAACACTAGGACATAATAAATACCCCGTCAAAATTTAGTTTTTAAACTAAAATTTTGATCCAAATTGTTTTTTTAAACAAAATTTAAACAAGCACGCACATCATGGGGAATACAAAAAGACACAGTAAAACTTTATTTTTTGGTTAAGTAGGGGGAGCTATCTTGTGCCCCCCCCCCCCCCCAACAAAAAAGATGTGTTGCTTCTGAAACTATTACAAATGCACCGATCCTACATATTATGTCATCGTTGTATGTGACTGTTACAGGAGCAACATATTTATTGATTACGTTCTGGTTCGAAAATTAAATGCTTTGTCCGCCAATTTATGGTTATCACATTTCTTATTTCGAATTTTAATTAGGACCTCTTGCAAATGTAGTCTTTGGCTATGAGACAGTGATTGGATGCTTTAGTGAGTAGGTGCGCAAATGCTCGGGGTGCCCCTTCTGTCGAGAAGTATGTTATGCATATAGTTACCATGTAGTTAAGTCATAAAACTGCATGAATGGCTCCATGCTTCCTTTGAGAATAATTTCATTCATAAACTTTAAGTGCAGCTATCATGGTATTGCCAAATGGTGTCATTACGAGTAATGATATATGCTCACTTTATTAAGAAGTTATTACGGAGAATCTGTATACTTGATTTATATTGTTTCTTAAGATAATGAATTGACTACACAGCGGGTAACAAACATAAAGCCGACATCAATAGCTATTATTAATAACAATATGACAATATTTGGGTATGTAAAGCAGATGTATATCTATCGCTGTTGTGAGAGAACGACTCTGACCTATTCATGACAGTTAGTGCATGAAAAGACAGGAGATACGCTATTTGATTATCCTTGGCAACATGAGTAGCTTTTTGCTTGAATGAATTACATTAGACCGATTTTCACTGAATGATATCAATCTGCAGACCTTGTCTGATGTACTATCCATCAAAATGATAACAAATCGGAATTTGTTCTGAAATAATCAAGTTCAGGAGTAACGCTGGCAATCGGCAGGGTGCATAAGTGTACACATTTAGTACCATACCGTTTAAATGTATAACATATTCAAATTAATATTTTGTGATCTGTGTTTTAAATTTTGTTAACATAATCATCGTGTTGAAAAACAGTATCGCTTTAGGAGCGATAAATGCTTTTTTTATTGGTCATAGTCTGTCTCATAAATTTGAAGGATAAGTGAAATTGGTAGTGTTGGTAGTGTACGTGGTAATGGAGACACTATTTTCAATATCTTCGAATGACAAAATCGAATTCTGAAGATGACCATATTTTATATGGTGGGGAAACAACTTATAACTATAAATCAATAAAACCAAGCACTAAGCATCATATTCTGACATTCGCTATAATTCATTAAAACCAAGCAATATACATCGTATTTCGACATTCGCTATAATTCATTAAAACCAAGCAATATACATCATATTCTGACATTCGCTATAATTCATTAAAACCAAGCAATATACATCGTATTTCGACATTCGCTATAAATCGTTGAAACCAGTCAATATGCATCGAACTCGGACAATCATTATAAATCAATAATACTATCTTTCTGATATCGCATCAAAAGTAACCAGCTGTTATATTAACCTCAAATTTCAATGATGTCATAAATTAAATGAAAAACTTAACATTATTTTATTACTGTATGTGTGCGTAAAAAATGCATACTTTGATGATTTTTGTTTTCAGATGTTACCGTATTGTATCATTTGAGCGATGTTCTCCTTGAGTGTATGTGAAGAATGAGACTTTCTTTTTATTAGCTGGTTGTTGAATATTACCGTAAATGCTACACTGGGTACAGTGTAAATATTAGATTTCTTGATCGATTCAGATGAATTGGGAAAGATGAAGTAGACTTTGCTTGATGTGTCATGTGTTTCAGTCAATTTAATTTCGTATTATGACTCTAAAAATAAACATCGAATTATAAGGCATATCGACCTCTTCGTATGTCTCCCTCCAAAGGCTGGAATATCCACGCCCCATCCCCCACCCCATTAAAGAAGTTTAAAAAAGAAGAAATACTCAAGCAATGACTACCACACTCACTCAGATTCCATTAAAACTGATATGATATGATCCTAACAGAATTCCTTACTTGTCCATATAATTAGACCAGGAAAATTAGTGGGAAAATTCAAACAAAGCTAGTGGTAAAATTAGTGCGAAAATTCAAACATAGCTAGTGGTAAATTAGTACCTTATGGACGGTCAGAAGAATATTTTTCAAGTAAATTTAGGCCTATATTTTTGTAATGCAACATGGACCAATCAGCAATCTTGCTTTACAGAACAGCTGAAGGGATGTTTATATACGACATAGGGGGGCCCCGAGTGGCCGAGTGGCCTAAAGTTCATAAGTGAATGTTATGATAGACGGATCTTTATTGCATGGCTATCGGATTACCGTTTGTTTCACTTCAGCAAGTTTCGATATACATTTGTTTTCTTCTTCAGAAGACATACTTTTCTTCACTTGTCTTTCTGAATCCCTTCGTGTCTTGCATGACTTTTTGCAGCAACAGAACAAGTTATGAGTCCTGAAGTAGAGAAGATGATGTGTTTATTGACGCCATCAAGTTATGAGGACATGTTATTTGAAATATGACACCTTTAGTTCTGACGAGTCATTTTTTCTGTTTAGCTGTATAATACACGACGTTTACTGTCTCTTTTGTTATTAACGATCTTGAAAACTGATGTAGCAATAATTTAGTTTCTATCGAATACGAAGGTTAAAAACTAAATGGTAATGGCTAAGACGCTCGATTTGAAAGTTTGTGCTGATAAGAATAATAATGAGAGAGATTGCTTGGTTTCAAGTATCTACTGTATAGTGTTTCTTGTATACCGTATATAATCACCCATGTGCTACTGTATAATGCTTATAAACGGCCACGTGCTATTGTATACTGTTTCTTGTATGACGTATATTGTTATTGTTATAGGGTTGGATGCCATTTCTCAGCACAAGATAGGCTATACATTGTGGCCAGTATAACTAGTGAAGGAAGAACCAGGGAAAACCCCGGAAGGAACCACCTACCCAGGAGAAGCGACTGGCAAGCTTTCTCACATACCCACACTGGCCAAGCCTGAGACTCGAACCCTGGCAGACAGATGTGAGATGGCAGTGATCCGTAAGCGCTTTAGACCACTCGGCCATTCGGCCCCCCCCCCCCATGCCGTATATAAACATCCATGTCTTATTTTATACTGTTTCTAATATATACCGTATATAATTAACCATGTGCTATTGTATACTGTTTCTTGCATACGGTATATAATCAGCCATGCGCTAATGTATACTGTTTCTAACATATACCGTATATAATTAACCATGTGGTATTGTATATTGTTTCTTGCATACGTTATATAATCAGCCATGCGCTAATGTATACTGTTGCTAACATATACCGTATATAATTAACCATGTGGTATTGTATATTGTTTCTTGCATACGGTATATAATCAGCCATGCGCTAATGTATACTGTTTCTAACATATACCGTATATAATTAACCATGTGGTATTGTATATTGTTTCTTGCATACGGTATATAATCAGCCATGCGCTAATGTATACTGTTTCTTGAATAGCATATATAACAGCCACGTGCTATTGTATACTGTTTCTTCTATACTGAATATAAACAGCCACGTGCTTGCCATTGTTTACACTCTGGTCTGTAAAGCTCTCAACAAAATTATCACACACATTTGTCTACAGTTAAAATTTACCATGCCAGCCAATCTTTTGAAATCAGTTACTGAAATCAATTTTGTCCCCTCAAGGAATATATTTTAATAAAAACAAATGATGTACGTTCAGAGTATTTTATACACACTCTGCCAAGCTCTGACGTCATAATCCTGTATATTTATTTTAGATGTAATATTACAAAGCGATATATGGTAGATGGCCCCATGCAGCCACTGTACAGTCAGGGTCACTAACAACAAGGTCATTGTCCTTAATTTTACATAAATCTTTCCAAATTGTTTACGCTATGCATACTGCGATCGATTGTCATTTATGTGTTGGCTCTAAGAACAAGGAAGTTTTCATTGAATACCAACTCTTATACACGGCCAAATCTTCTATATGCATGGCTGCCCTTAATAGAAATATAACCAGATAAGATCTTCTTTTCATTTTTATTTTAATGGTTAACATGATCTTCTGCTTGCTAGTGCATTCTTTGCTTTCTGAGAGCTCATTTTAAATATTTTCCTTAAAACTCTTATAGAGGTCTCCTTGTCATTTACACAAGATCCGTGAATCGTATTAGGTGACATAGGTAGATGTGCATCCTACTATTTCTTATCCAGGGATATTTCGCTAAGTTGAAATATTTATATAAATAATTTTTACAGTATCAAGTTTACGGTCGGTCGCCTTTGATACTTATTTGCCCAAGTAAGATTCCGTTTACCATAATATAAAAAAACGAGACACAGTTTTTGGTAGAAAAGTATTTAACTTAACATATTTGGATTCAAGAAAAAAAAATCTGAATATTCTATAGTATCGGTTGTTAAATACCTTCTTTTATATAGGTGTATCAAATCAGAAATGTGTAACTTGAGCAAATTTCGGCCGATTTATTGCAAACAAAATTGGGGTGAAACGTTAGCCCCTTAAGAAATGATACTAATTATAGTGTCAGTTTGCATGGTTAAGATTGTATTCATGACTAAAAAGTATATTTGTATCTTATTACTTTATGCCAAGTATTACTCAGCTCTAAGATATGTCATTCTGTGATACTTCAATAGTATTACATATACAAATATATACGAATCTCTTCATGATAGTGTATTTAGTATTGTATAAAAGAATCCATATGAATCTCTCTATGACAGTTTATTGAGTATTATGAATAAGAATGTATACGAGTCTCCGTGATAATTCATTGAGTATTATGAATCAGAATGTATACGAGTCTCCGTGATAATTCATTGAGTATTGTGTATAAGAATGTATACGAGTCTCTGTGATAATTCATTGAGTATTGTGTATAAGAATGTATACGAGTCTCTGTGATAATTCATTGAGTATTGTGAATAAGAATGTATACGAGTCTCTGTGATAATTCATTGAGTCTTGTGTATAAGAATGTATACGAGTCTCTGTGATAATTCATTGAGTATTGTGTATAAGAATGTATACGAGTCTCCGTGATAATTCATTGAGTATTGTGTATAAGAATGTATACGAGTCTCTGTGATAATTCATTGAGTATTGTGTATAAGAATGTATACGAGTCTCTGTGATAATTCATTGAGTATTGTGTATAAGAATGTATACGAGTCTCTGTGATAATTCATTGAGTACTATGTATAAGAATGTATACGAGTCTCCGTGATAATTCATTGAGTATTGTGTATAAGAATGTATACGAGTCTCTGTGATAATTCATTGAGTATTGTGTATAAGAATGTATACGAGTCTCCGTGATAATTCATTGAGTATTATGAATAAAAATGTATACGAGTCTCTGTGATAATTCATTGAGTATTGTGTATAAGAATGTATACGAGTCTCCGTGATAATTCATTGAGTATTGTGTATAAGAATGTATACGAGTCTCCGTGATAATTCATTGAGTATTGTGTATAAGAATGTATACGAGTCTCTGTGATAATTCATTGAGTATTATGTATAAAAATGTATACGAGTCTCTGTGATAATTCATTGAGTACTATGTACAAGAATGTATACGAGTCTGCGATAATTCATTGAGTATTGTGTATAAGAATGTATACGAGTCTCTGTGATAATTCATTGAGTACTATGTATAAGAATGTATACGAGTCTCTGTGATAATTCATTGAGTATTTTGTATAAGAATGCATATGAGTCTTCTTGAGATAGTTTAGCAGTATTGTATATAAAAAATAAACGAGCCTCTATGTGATAGCTTATTAGTATTGTATATTAAAGTGTATAAGTGTCTCTCTGTGAGACTTCATTAGTATGAGAATGTGTGATGCTTATTTGTGTGACAACAGGTAAAACCAGTTTACTGGTAGCTTAGAAAAATATAATCATCTATAACTATTTTAAATGAGTTCAGGGAATTAAAGATTCAAAATTAAGGTTCTCAGTAGTACTGGACATATGTAATTTTATATTAAAACTTTAAAACGGCAAAGCAACTGCAGAACATTTTACGCAGAAGCACATTCCTAAAATTGACTTGTAATAATGTATTATTTTCAAGAGCATGCATAAGGATACGGTCGCATCAAAGCTAGGTGGTCATCTGATATTAACTTGAGCACTTAAAATCCATAACATATAGGCAAGGAAATCCTATCCTGTAATAATAATAATAATAATAATACGGTAGTACTGCCATTTACAATATTCTTACCAATAAGAATGTAAAATACATGGTAAATTCTGATTTCTAAGCTGGTGTCACTCACAATAATGGTGGTTTTAATGTCGTATTGGAAATATAAGTGATAAGAATAACACAGTATAACTTTTTCATGAAAGGGAGACAAGTTTTCCTTTAATGATTCATTTTTACAACAATAGTCGTGTATCAAAAATATTGCGTAACTATTATCCAGATGTTGCATTTATTACGCATACAGACACACATGCTTTATTTAAACGGAGTTTAAAATTGACTACAGGAAATTGTGTATTGACAGAAGGAGTCAAATCATATCCTTCCTAGTGCGACCATGACAAAATGTTAGTTTTGCAACGATTGTAACTATTTCACAATTCTTTTGGAAATTATGATTTTACTTCCTTTGGAGCTTCAATTTTCATTCGTTTTCGTTTAAAAAAATAAAAGAGAATCGTAGGATTTAAACGTAACAGTTGGTTTAAATCAAGAACGTAGGTCACAACAAACAGTTAGTGATTAGCGATCCGCACAGCGAAAGCGGGGCCATTAAGTCTGGGGGTAGTGCATCGAAACCTGTGAGGATAGTTTAAATAAAATGACGAACAGCAAGAGGTAATTTAAACACTTGAAGTTAATTATATTTTATCTAAGTCATTAGTATGCGTTGCTTTCCACCATAGCTACTGGCCAATCTCTCTCTCTCTCTCTCTCTCTCTCTTTCTTGTTCATCGCATGCCACAATTCGTGATTTTGACCAGTGGTTTACGACGATGGTCTACAGAAAAAACGACGGCAAAAAACCCCAAAAACCCACAAAAAACCACACAAAAACACGTAGAGAAAGCGTGGTCTTGATGAATTAATGTGTGAGCAACCAACACAGGCTTGAGGGAGAAGAGAGATGGACAGACTACCTCCAGATATGTTAATACTTAAAGAACCTTTTTATTGGTTTAAATACAAAAACAAAAATAAAGCATTAAATAATTTATAGTATCGGCATGCCAAGGAATTTACCCTTCTGCCTCTCAAAAGGATCATGCAAGTGTGCATCATTAGTATCATGCATTTCTGTAGAACACTCCTATGGAAATTGTATGTATACAGTTATAAGTACTTGGTTTCCTTTAGGTTACTTCGTGCAAGTTCAAGACTTTCATCCAGCTCAGTTTCATTTTCTCTCACGCCACATATTTCCACGTAGTTTTGTCCCTTACGGCATGAGAGAGAGAGAGAGAGAGAGAGAGAGAGAGAGAGAGAGAGAGAGATGACATTAATTCAATAATAAAGCGGAATTTATTTAGCTTTGTCTTCTTGTTTTCTTAACAAAAAAAGTGCAAACTTAACACTGGTCTAGAGGGTACAGAAATAATAGTCTATACCCACGTTTCCTCTCAATGATATACAGTTATAATTGTTATAATATAGTTTACTAGATGATGATCACCTACGTATAATATGATATCAGATTAGTAGATGGAATAACAGAGATCTGATCAAAGCTATAGAATAGAACACCCCATCCCCGTATGTAAGATAGTATGCTTTAATCAATTACATAAACAAAATGAAATTGAACTTGACGTTTGAATGTTTCGCTTTATTTTGGAGATAAAATTATAAGATTTATTTCATATAATTTCATATACATGTATATCACTAATTTCAGAAAGCCATGTGACATATGAAGATATGAAAAGATAAAACCTCTTAGCAAGTCGCACGCTTTGACGCAGTAATTTTTAATCGCCGAATGAAATATTCATCACTATACTATTTGGGGATTACATAGATAATCGCCTTCAGCATCCTGATTTTCCAACAGATGCCAAATAATTATTTAATATCAAGTACCTATGCACATAATAAACAAGCCCATCTAAAGATGGGGGCCCCGAGTGGCCGAGTGGTCTAAAGTGCTCTTCGTTACGGATCACTGCCATCTCACCTCTGCGTGGGTTCGAGTCTCGGATTCGGCCAATATGGGTATGTGAGAAAGCTTGCCAGTAGCTTCTCGTGGGTCGGTGTTTTTCCTCCACCATTAATACTTGCCGCCATGTATAGCCTATCTTGTGCGTTAAACCCTACAACAACAACAACAACAACAACAACAATTCATCTAAAGACGAATATACAAATAGATAAACATAATTATCCTGGAGAATATCATCGTTTCAATTTTTAAACTTTACGATTCTCGCCTGAATTGATATTAAAATGATCGTGTGGTTACACTATCCTTGTTCCTTCATATCTTCCCTATTTACTTCCTCCCTTTCTTTTTTGGTTCATTTATTCATTAATTTATTCATCTGTTTATTCATTCAATTTCATTATTCAGTCTTTATCCACCCCTCAGCCCACAACAATACAATATATATGCGAATGAGATTAATGTAACGCAGGACTTATTTGGCGGACGTATAACATGTTTCAAATGCTCGCCTGTTAACGGATATTTATTTATTTAGGTTTTAAAAAAAATATACTAATGTACCAAATGTTGATTGCATACTAATGTACTAAACGTTGATTGCATACTAATGTACCAAACGTTGATTGCATACTAATGTACCAAACGTTGATTGCATAATAATGTACCAAACGTTGATCGAATACTAAATGTACCAAACGTTGATCGAATACTAAATGTACCAAACGTTGATCGAATATTAAATGTACCAAACGTTGATCGAATACTAAATGTACCAAACGTTGATCGAATATTAAATGTACCAAACGTTGATCGAATACTAAATGTACCAAACTATTCACCTGAAGGTTTTCTGTTGATAGATAAAGCAGTGTATCACTTTTTATAATCGTTTTACTTTGATGTCATGTATATAAGGACATGCAATAGATACAAATTCATTGATCTCATATGCATAAGTAAATGCAGTGGATGTGAATTCATTGATCTCATATGCATAAGTAAATGCAGTGGATATGAATTCATTGATCTCATATGCATAAGTAAATGCAGTGGATATGAATTCATTGATCTCATATGCATAAGGAAATGCAGTGGATATTAATTCATTGATCTCATATGCATAAGGAAATGCAGTAGATACGAATTTTCATTGATATCACATGCATAAAGAAATGCAGTAGATACAAATTCATTGATCTCATACTCAAAAGATAATGAGGTGGTTTCTTAATTCCATGTTCGAGTTCCATTACCTCATGTGCATAAGAAAATATGGTGCATTAATTATTTGATCTCATGTGCATAATGAAGTGCGGTAGATTTGATTGTATGCCTAATGACAAGTAATACCGAGGATTTCAGATGGACAATGATTTAATACTGAATATATGAAACGAGTTGAATGATTTCAGCTTTTGCAAGTTCTGGCTATTCTTCAACGAGTTGCATAAATTGAATATTCACTCATATCCCATTTGAGATTATGTGTATCGTACATTTTTATCTTGAGTGGAAAGACTAGACAGAAAGAAGAACATTTGATTTTCGGCATTTCATATAGTCTTGGTTCAGACGCTGCAGCTTTTAAATCTTGAGCGTGAAAAAAATAGTCCCATACAGGAGCTGAAGCTGTATTGCACAGTTTGATTACGAATAACATGTTTCGATATATTTAGGATCTCAAAGAGGTCGAGTGGTTCATGGCGCTCATCTTTAAAATCATTGACATATCACATTTGTCCTCGTGAACTGGAGTCTCGGCACAGTCAACGTAGGTATGTGAGAAAGCTTGCTAATAGCTTCCTGTGGGTCGATGGCGCGTCCCATGTCTTCCCCAAGCTCTTCCTTCACTGAGATTCTGGCCGCCATTTATAACCTATCATGTGCTGAAAAATGGGATTAAACCCAGGACATAGAACACAATTAATTTTACTATATGTTCTCTACGTTTGTTTCTCAGTACTGACCTTTCCACTGTGTGACAATCAATGCAAATCATATGTTAATCTACAATACCTTGAAAGATGAATTCAAGGTTAAGTTCTTGTCAAAGGTTGACCTGTTCTTTTTTGAGATGCTGGACTGTCAACATAGCAGCATTTAAACAGAACACAGATTTCACTTCCGGATCATCACCAAGGCCTTATTACTCACTGTGCACTGTCGCCGAAATACACACAGACAACAACACCCTGAGCTCATATTATCATGAATAAACAGTTACCTTTAAATCCCTACCAAAAATGCATCAATAAAACTCTTCTATCACCACCAAAATGAAAGAGGAAAAAATGTTCTAAAAATAGACTAGAACTACATTCGTGGGTACTGAACTGGAAGTATTAATTGTGACCCGATTCCATAAAACCAAACCAAACCTCAGCAGGCCAACTATCTGTCCATGTCACGTTTGCTAAGCCCCAGCTATAAAGTCATGTATAAGCTATAATCTACTGTTTTGGAAATATTACTACGGCCATGCGTTCTTTGACAAAAGATTGCCGCATGCTAGTGTTAAACTCTTAATGTTACCGTGACCCGCCAGAGACCGGAAACTTGAGTTGGCGAATGCGACCGCTCTCATCATTTAACAAAGGATTGCTGTATCACACCTTTGTGTTACAGCTTAGTCCTAAGCTTAGAGGGAAGCCCGCGGGGTGAACAAGTCGTGTTCTTGTCCATACCCACGTTGACAAACAGCAAGTGGGACATCATCCGCTAAGTTTGATTGGATCAGTTCACAGCGATATCCAATCGGAATTGAGATAAAGGGTGTGATACAATTTCGATCCGAAGAATAACTTTCCGAAGTTGTAAATAAAGTTAATATTTGCCTGGCAAGATTGCTAAGCAATAGGATTACTCCGAGAGAGCCACTCGTAATTTGGCGGCAAAACCTAGAGGTAGATTCAAAGGAAAGAAAAGCTTCGAAAAGGTCAGTAAGCTATTTGCTCGATATTTGCAGAATAATAAGGCATCATAATTGTAATTGTTGGTAGTATGCATGCTTAATTACTAGAATCGTTTAGTATGTAGAATTACCTTTGTAGTGTTTCATTTACATGCGTATTTGAGAAGTGGACTGAGCCTACGTAGAGAATTATTGGATGCGAGCTGGAATTTTGCAGATTCTTAGCTTGTGGTAAACTATTGCATTTATTAATGCGTTGTGTTAGAATTTACACATGCTTGAATTATGAATTAGGAAAATGGGCGAAGTGTGTAAGATTAGTTACTAAGGATTTATACATATATCAGGGCATGGATATTTGAATGTCTGTATATTTTGTATGAGTTGTAAGGTAAAGAAATGCATCTGATTGTTGTGATATTGTTTAGTATAACATGATTAGGGATATGTATTGATGTGACAGAATGTATTGATATGTGTATAAGAAGTTATTGATACCGTGCTGTATTATGACGTTTGTTTTACCAAACAAGAACGTATGGGTATCTCGATGTGAATGAATGCGTGACCGAAGCAATTTAACAGCCGTTATCTGATGATAGACTGTGTGTAAATGAGGCGAGATGGCTAAGGAAAAACAGTGTACAGTCCTTGTGTTTTCACAGGAAGCTTTTTAGGGGAGAGAGAACTTCCGGTTCGATTGAGTCCCGAGTTTCTGAAAGTGGAGACGGAACTGAGACTAGCAGAAACTGTTGAAGCCGACAGGTGTTTAGGGAAAGTCAAGGAGGAGGAGGAGAAGGAATTTGGAGAAAGTCGAGGAGGAAGAGGAGAATGAATTTGGAGAAATAGGATAGGAGAGAGAGAGAGAGAGAGAGAGAGAGAGAGAGAGAGAGTAGAATACCACAGATGAGTAGAATACAAGGACAGGTGGAAATCGATCTCACGCTGCTAATCAAGTGATTCAATAGGCTATTAAAGGGTCGAGAGGAAGGATTGTAATTAGAAATTTGAGTCATTTGATTATTGGATTGTTATTATTTTTTATTCATTGAATTTCAACCTTTTTGTATATTTAACCATCCAACCGTCGGCATTGCTGACTAAGGGCTCGGAGTTTTACATCTGTCTTTCACAAATTTAACTTCTAACCAAATTCGAGCATGGGTGGGACTTCTATAAAAGTTTAATTAAAAAATTGGGAACACCCCACCCCAACTATAACAACCCTCACAGTCCAATCAACTGAACATCTGATACTGAAAGATCATTTTTCAACACTTGATTTCCAGTAAAATATCCTGTGCGTTGTCACATAGTTCACTCTGTCATGTCAGCTGGAGATGACGAGGCGTCATTGATATATATTCAAAAGATCTTGACTGTGTCAATGTTTCCACCGACAAAGAGCGTCAAATCAACCAAGGGTTTTACCACAGATGCAGACTGAGAAGAAGAAAACGAGAGCATAATTCATTCCGCGCGGTGGCAGCAATGCAAAGGAGACTACAGCCTGTTGTTTCTCAACGTAGACTCAGTATTTTCCGTATATGACATCATTATGGATTTTCTCAGTTATAGCATAATACGGCTTAGTAATGTAAAAGTCCAGCCGATTTACTCATGTACTATTTTCAGTTTGGCACTCTGAGAATCCGATGTTGGATAAATGGGTTATATTCCAACATAAGCAATTACTACTGCGCGTTTTTTGTAATAATCACTCCTTTTTCCCAACGTCCATTTGGCTACCGATTGTTGCAGACGGTCTCCATATTGCTGATAGTAATTCTTAAGAGAAACAGAGAGAGAGAGAGAGAGAGAGAGAGAGAGAGAGAGAGAGATAAAAACTCCAAAAGGTGGGGCAAAGAAAACTTACACGGTCGCAGCCAGTCAATAATGAGAATACGGTGCAAGAATTTCATGAGTTTATTTGGACCAATCAGATTCACACAATGTGTTATGTGTACATGTTGACAATAATAACAAAAAATCAATGTAAAACACTGTATTTAGAGTGAATTGGAAGTAATAACTTGATATTTTTGATAACTTGATATTTTTAAGACATTTCCTGTCAAGGGTAGGAACATATATCACGGTCTTTTTTCCACAGATTTTATAAATTATTTTCTGCGTGTTTAAAAATGCGAAGATGCAAAAATAATCTGTTTTTCAACCATAGCATCTCAGTTATTCTCATTTACCAGACCTAAAATGTTGTATTCCATGGCAATAGATTAGAGTTGTAATGTTACATAATATAAAGTAATTGCTAAAATACAGGTAAATGTCAACCATAACTCATCTAGTTTCCAAGTTATCAGCAGGTTAGAAGATAAGATAGATAAGTATCCTCTTTGTCATAAATAAATGGACTGAGTGTTCATCTAAAAGAGATCATACAGAAATTACAGACTCACTTTTACGGGTCTTAAAATAAGAAAAAGAAAAGAGCGAAAACCATCACGTTTTGTAAAATTCAATCAATAATGTTTTACTAGAATACAAAGTGAAAATGTAAAAGGAACTTACAGGATTTTAAATAAAAATCTCAGTCTTAAAGGTTCTATGACAACCCCAAAACTATAGAGTATTTTTGAATGAATTGCAGTGCTATTCCGAATACATTTTAATCTAGAATGTGTTTGATGTCTTCAATTTGCTGATGTTCTAACAGCCTGAACGTATCACATTCAGGGCCGGCGCTACCATGTAGGCAAACTAGGCAGCCGCCTAGGGCGCTGATTTCAGGGGGCGGATTTTTAATTTTTTTTTATTGTTTATAAATTTTGAAATCGATATTTTCCGGGGGTGGTGGCGCCAGAATCTAACCTTGCCTAGGGCGCCAGATAGTCTGGCCGGGTCTGGCGCCGGCCCTGATCACATTGATACATTCCGTATTATCCTTGAATGAATTCGAAAAAACTCCATAATAGGGATTCAGTCCTGAAATTAAAGAGCACTTTGTAATTCCGATGAATAATTTATATAAATAAATCCTCTAAATATTTTAATGAATACGACTTAAATTTATTCAACTAAGACGGATGCTAAGGTAGGGAGTGATGATTCTGATGTGAACAAACCTTAATATAAATATCAGAGACACAATAAAAGGACCAGGATGGCGATCAAAAGTTCATTTCCAGAACATTCTAAGTTGTAAACAAGGTCAGGTAGTTTGCTATAAGTTTAGTAAAGAACAATTAAAAGATCAAGTAGACCAGGATTTTCTGAAGAGAAATAACAATGTCCTGACCTCAGGTCCAAGTTAATATTTGTTTTTAACTCTATGTAATATGATCTTAAAATAAAGTTTAAATCATATACAAGAATGAACTAGGTAATATTGTGTTTACAAAGACGGCATTAGTCAGGTCGCCCAAATTCCTGTCCTTAACTTTGGACATAGGTCCATCACAAAATACAAAATAAAAATATATAACAGTCGCATATATACTGTTTAGTGAGCAGTAAGTATATCAATGCAAAATTACTAAATACGTAAAACTGATAGAATTTATACACCTGTCGACAAAACGTAGCGAATGGGAAAATTTGCCCTGATCCTTAAAGTACGAGTGGGTAAGACCGAGAATTATTGAGAAAGTATACTTTAAATAAATTTGCATAAATATTCTAGTTTATTTGTAAATGGACCAGTATATAAATTCTCACGAAACTGTTACCAGTTTAAGTTAGGTGTCATTATATTCGAGAATTAGATTAATTGCCTAGGATCAAGTCGCATGTGATTATTCATCAAAATAATAGAATGGCATAGTCAATGTAACCTTTTGACCCATTCCTCTCAGATTCGATTTTTTTTTTGGTAAGAAGGAGTATCTGATTACTTGAAAAGGGGTGCGTGCATAATTCTGTCACTGATAGATATGATTCTGTAGTAATGATTGACACGTACTTCTGCAGTAATGATTGACACATACTTATTTAGTAATGACTGACACTTCTGTAGTAATGATTCATATTCGTGGCGTTTCTTCTCCCCATGTTTTAGACTGCACGATATACTTCTACTCACAACTTCAATATTTTATTTCAATAAATCTTAAATAACGGTGAAAATAGGTTTCCAATCTTGAAGTACATGGATAGACGTAAACAGGCTTACCAAACTGTTTGGTCAAGTGTATAGATTGGTGTGAACAGGCCTACCAAACTGATTGGTCAGATTTATAGATTGGCTTGAAGACGGCTACAAAACTGGATAGTCAAATATAAAAGCATAAACGTACAGGTGATAGTTGTCAATAACATGTTAGTCATTTGACATAAATGTCGATTATGTTCACTTTTAAGAATGATTATGAAACAATTGATAAATGCATAATAATAAAGCGACAGAACTTGAGATGGTTTTAAAATATGTGATCCAATCTAGACTGCAGCATGGACAGACAAAACCATCCCAGTTTCACCTATTCAAACATCCATTCATCACAATTAGCATTTATTCTGTCAAAGCATCGTTTTTATTGTAAGTAATTTATTTTACTATGATGCTTAGGAAAATAAAATCACAAAAAACACAATTGGAATGAGATTACAGTTTTTATATACTGGAAAAACAAAAATCATAACTATAGATTTGAAAGAAACAAAGGTATAAACTGTCAATTTTTTGGAACAATCAAAACAGTTTTGTTCATGTAACAAACACGTTTTATTGATGTTAACTGGTTACATACCCGTCCTGCATAACATAATCTGATAAGTGTCCATGTATTATTTTACCAGAAAGAAACAGCACCACATAGAAATAAAAATAAAAAGAACAAAAATAAGAGTTATAACACGATCATACTGAGAAAACTGTACATAACAGAGCAACAATATTTAAAAACATCCACCAGTTTTCACGTCATTTGATGTAAAAACGATGGCCAAGACTGTACTAGTCAATGAAACCTTTCTAAATGGCTAAATGTTCGTAGGGAAATGTCCAACCCAATCTGATATCCAAAACTAAACCAAACTTGAAGCCATTTAATTTCAACGTGTTAGAAATGATTGGTAGCCACATTTGCCTGACCCACTTTTCTCATTCTCGTCACTTTGATGCACATTCATGCCTTTAGTTACCTGTCTCCCGTTTGCTGCCAATATTGCATCATAATAATACATTGATGATATTTTCATTTCCTACGTTAATACCGAATATATTTCATCTGGCCGTACCAGAAAAATACATTTTTACGAGTGGTACCACAAGATAAAAATATATCAAGCATCATACCCCCTTTTCGTAAATTCACCTTAATTTCAATGACTGATCATAAAGATCGATTAAGTTGTAGGGTTTAACACCATTTTTCAGGACATGGCGGCCAGTATAATTGGGGAAGGAAGAACCATAGAAATCTCCGGAAAGAACCACCGACCCACGAGAAGCTACTGGCAAGCCTTTTCAAGTACCCATGTTAGCTGAGACTGAGGTGACATGGCAGTGATCCGAACGGTGACCGCTTTAGACCACTCGGCCACTCGGGGCCCCTCTATTTAAGTTGAGAATGCAGTAGGATCTGGTTGACTTAATCTGTACAGTAAGTTTAATATTTACCATTTTGTAAACTATTTGACCCTATATGAAAGCAATGCAAGTCCGTGTCAGCAATATTTCACAAAGGGACTTTTTGTCGCTGTTGTCAAAGAAGTAAGGGCAAATAACTTGAGATAGACGCTAACGGCGTCTGGTCAAATTTCGTTATCAAATATTATTTTCCATGTCGGAAATGTAAGAGAGTTTCTATTTGTTTCTTCCAGCTCACAAAGTACTCATTTTTATTGTTGCCGGTACAATTTGTTGGCACACACATTCAAACGACGCATGTCATGATCGAAAATCTTACATTTTCACAGTCACAAACTTTAACATCTACGTTAGTCAATTACTGTAAACATTGCATAACAATTCTACTTCAAATACCCATTTGCACCAATGTTTAAGCACTGTTAACATCCACACAATTAATTACAAACCAAACTAAATTCATGTTGTCTTTTATTAATCGTATTGTACGAATGACTTATTTCAATACCTAGATGATTTTTTTTGTATCTAAGTTGTTTACAATATATTACCATAAAATTGAACGCATTACAGCTAGATTCATCTGCAAGCATCTGTTCTCGATGGTGTTTTCTGAGCATATCTAAGATATTGATGTTACAGCATGGTTGAATGCAATCTGAATCTACTGTCATCATTTACAGAATAGAACATAATTAAACCGCACAGTATTGCGTATATATCAACCATATTAGGTGGTCTCTTGCAACGAAAATTCAATAAACTTTACTTTTGATCACCTAATTCAATCGGTGAAGATGAAAATATGTTAAGGAACGAATTCATTTGTGAAATAGTTTCATCTAAGAACAAATACCCTAAATTTACAAGATAATGTATATTATTTTGTTTACTAATCAATTCGTTTTTGGAACTTTTTCACGGATAAATAGGAAATAGATATTAAAGAGTTGGCCGTTATCAAATAGACGGAGATTTTCTAAGGTTACCGGCAAAAAGAAATGTTACAGTTTTTGGCATGTGCATGTAACATGAGAACATTTCGGTTAGAAAATGAAGAATCATTGAAAAAGATCTCATTATTAAAAGGGGCCATGTCTAAGTGACATCAATGAATCAAAGAAAATAAAACTTGTTCTTCAGGAAAAAATCTACTGCAAATAAAGAAATAGGATACTTGGCTGTTTAAATTTACACAGAAAAGATAAAGATAACAAAAAAAACCCTAAAATTTCAAGAAACGTTTGGCGCCTAATTTATTTGTAAAAAAAATACTGAAATCAGCTCCAGTGACATACATCTCGTTAAAAATACTAACTTACTATATCTGATAAAACTAAGTGGTGTGACACAATATTAAGGAATTTTCTTTTACCTTTAAAAATGTGTAATTACAGGTATGGTCTGGCACAATCACGGCACGTTGTCTTACTTTCCTATCACAAGCCACGTATCAAATGTAGAACTTCTCTGTTAAGTCAGAGGGTTCATATACGTAACACAGTGGTATTGAACGCTACGGATATTCTGGCTGGATATCCGTGGGAAGGATATACAATGTTTCATTTCTGCATATATTTGTCTGTTTTATTATACCATACATTATTCTATATGTCAATCAGGAAAACAGGTGCCTTGGCCTGACAGGTAGCAATAAAGAGGAAAAGAAAGATGAATAAGTTAATAAATACATCGATAAATGCAACGTCTCTTATTTTTGTTTTTTACCACTACGGAAAACCAATTAGGATAAAACACTCATCAAAGTTTTCAGCAAAATAATAGTATTGTATTTCGTATCATTCTACACGCCATGCAAATGTGAATGTGAAACGAACAGAAAAAACAACGAATCAAATAAAAGGCCGCTAGATACCCACCTGTACAAACACAACAAAACAACAACAATAAATACAAAAACCAAAACAGAAAAGAAAAAGAAAATTGTGGTGTAAAGTAAATAATACATGTTAAAAGGATCCAAATTCCCTTTAAGAAAGTTGCACTCTTACAGTCATTTCACATCAAGATCATAATGACTGATAGTACACGTGTACATTCATTACACATCAAGTCATCATGATTGATAGTCCACTCGTACAGTCATTACACGCCAAGTCATAATGGTTGATATTCTACTCGTACAGTCATTACACATCAAGCCATCATGATTGAATATACACTCGTACAGTCATTACACATCACACCATAAGGATGGATAGTCAACTCGTAGAGTCATTAAACATCAAGTCATAATGATTGATCGTCCACTCGTACAGTCATTACACATCAAGATCATAATGACTAATAGTCCACGTGTACATTCATTGCACATCAAAGTCAAAATGGTTGATAGTTACCGCGTACAGTTTTTACACATCAAGTCATCATGATTGATAGTCCACTCATTCGTACAGTCATTACACATCAAGTCATAATGATTGATAGTCCACTCGTACAAATGACTCTCCATAATATTTTTCTTTTCAAAGAAAGATTTGACCGCTTTATGTCTGAAAATTATGAAGTAGACAGTCTTTAGTGTACAATGAAACAGTCAGTCTTTAGTGTACTTTGAAAAAGACATTCGTTAGTGTGCTATGAAACAGGCAGTCGTTAGTGTACTATGAAACATGCATTCTTTAGTTTACTATGAAACAACCAGTCTTTAGTGTATTATGAATATACATTCATTAGTGTATTAAGAAACAAGTGTACTATGAATAGACAGTCCTTAGTGTACTATGAAACAAGCAGTCTTTGGTGTACTATGAATAGACAGTCTTTAGTGTACTATGAATAGTCCGTGTTTAGTGTGCTATGAAACAGACAGTCTTTAGTGTACTATGAATAGACAGTGTTCATTGTACTATGAAACGGGCAGTCTTTAGTGTACTATGAATAGACAATCTTAAGTGTACTACGATTAGACAGTGTTTAGTGTACTATGAATAGACAGTCTTTAGTGTACTATGATTAGACAGTGTTTAGTGTACTATGAAACAGACAGTCTTTAATGTAATATGAAACAGTCTTTATTATGCTATGAAACAGGCAGTCTTTAGTGCACTATGAAACAGGCAGTCTTTAGTGCGCTATGAAACAGGCAGTCTTTAGTGCACTATGAAACAGAAAGTATTTAGTGTACTATAAAACAAATAGTCTTTAGTGTACTATGAAACAGACCGTCTTTAATGTACTATGAATAGACAGTCTTCAGTGTACAATGAATATACAGTCGTTAGTTTACTATGAATAGACAGTCTTTAGTGTACTATGAATAGACAAGTCATTAGTGTACTATGAAACAGTCAGACTTTAGTGTACTATGAAACAGACAGTCATTAGTGTACTATGAAACAGACAGTCATTAGTGTACTATGAAACAGTCAGACTTTTGTGGACTATGAAACAGTCTTTATTGAACTATGAATAGACAGTCTTTTGCGTGTTATCAAAAAGGCAGTCTTTAGTGTATTATGTAACATTCATTCTTAATTTTGTTATGAAAAGACAGTCTTTAGTGTACTATGAATAGTGTATTATGAAACAAGCTGTCTTTAGTGTATTATAAAACAAGCAGTCTTTAGTGTACTATGAAACAGGCAGTGTTTAGTGTAATATGAAACATTCAGTCTTTAGTGTACTCTGAAACAGACAGTCTTTAATGTTTTATGAATAGACAGTCGTTAGTGTACTATAAATATACAGTCATTAGTGTATAATGACTATACAGTCTTTAGTGTACTATGAAACAGGCAGTCTTTAGTGTAATATGAAACATTCAGTCTTTAGTGTACTATGAAACAGACAGTCTTCAGTGTACAATGAATAGACATTCTTTAGTGTACTATGAATAGACAGTCTTTAGTGTACTATGAATAGACAATATTTAGTGTACTATGAATATGCAGTCTTTAGTGTAATATGAAACAGTCAGTCGTTAGGGTACTATGAATAGACAGTCTTTAGTGTACTACGAAACAGGCAGCTTTTAGTGTACTACGAAACAGGCAGTTTTTAGTGTACTACAAAACAGGCAGTTTTTAGTGTACTATGAAGAGACAGTCTTTAAAACAGACAGTCTTTAGTGTTCTGTGAAACAAGCCGTTTTTAGTCTAATATGAAACATTCAGTCTTTAATGTACTATGAATAGACAGTCTTTAGTGTTCTGTGAAACAAGCTGTCTTTAGTGTACTATCAAACAAGCAGTCTTTAGTGTATTACGAAACAGGTAGTTTTTTGTATACTATGAAACAGTCAGTCTTTAGTGTACCACGAAACAGCCAGTCTTTAGTGTGCTATGAAACAGTCAGTCTTCAGTGTACTACGTAACGGTCAGTCTTTAGCGTACTATGAAACAGCCATTCTTTAGTGTACTATGAAACAGTCATTCTTTAGTGTAGTATGAAACAGCCAGTCTTTAGTGTGCTACAAAACAGCCAGTCTTTAGTGTACTACGAAACAGTCATTCTTTAATGTACTATGAAACAGTCAGTCTTTATTTTACTATGAAACAGTCAGTTTTTGTGTACTGTGAAACAGCCAGTTTTTTGTGTACTGTGAAACAGTCTTTAGTTTACTTTGAATAAACAGCCAGTCTTTAGTGTGCTATGAAACAGTCAGTCTTTAGTGTACTATGAAACAGTCAGTCTTTAGTGTACTTTGAAACAGACAGTATTTAGTGTACTGTGAAACAGGCAGTCTTTTGTGTACTATGAAATAGTCAGTCTTCAGTGTACTATAAAACAAGCGGTCTTTAGTGTACTATGAATATACATTCCTTATGGTACTAGGAAACAAGCACTCTTTAGTCTACTATGAAACAGTCAGTCGTTAGTTTACTATGAAACAGTCAGTCTTAACAGCAAGTCTTTAGTGTACTATGAATTGACAGACATTAGGGTACTATGAAACAAGCAATCTTTAGTGTACTATGACACAGTCAGTCTTTAGTGTAGTATGAAACAGTCTTTAGCGTAGTATGAAACAGTCTGTCTTTAGTGTACTATGAATAGACAGTTATTAGTGTACTATGAAACAGACTGTCTTTAGTGTACTATGAAACAAGCAGTCTTTAGTGTACTATGAATAGACAGTCTTTAGTGTACTATGAAACAAGTAGTCTTTAGTGTACTATGAATAGACAGTCATTAGTATACTATGAAACAAGCAGTGTTAGTGTACTATGAAACAAGCAGTCTTTCCTGTACTATGAATAGACAGTCTTTAGTGTACTATGAATATACAGTCTTTAGTGTACAATGAATATACAGTCCTTAGTGTACTACGAAACAGTCAGTCTTTAGTGTACTATGAAACAAGCAGTATTTAGTGTACTATGAAACAAGCAGTCTTTAGTGTACTAAGAATAGACCGTCTTTAGTGTACTATGAAACAAGTAGTCTTTAGTGTACTATAAATAGACAGTCTTTATTGTACTATGTATAGACAGTCTTTAGTGTACACTGGATAGACAGTCATTAGTGTACTGTGAAACAAGCAGTGTTTAGTGTACTATGAATAGACAGTCTTTAATGCACAACGAAACAGTCAGTCTTTAGTGTACTATGAAACAAGCAGTCTTTAGTGTACTATGAAACAAGCAGTCTTTAGTGCACTATGAATAGACAGTATTTAGTTTACTAGGAAACAAGCAGTCTTTAGTGTACTATGAATAGATAGTCTTTAATGTAATATGAAACAGTCAGTCTTTAGTGTATTTTGAAACAGGCAGTCTTTGTCCTTGGAAGTAACTCTCAATTCCTGGACGTGGTATAGCCAGTAATGTGTTAAATGTTCTGTTGTTCATAGTACAATAAGGACTGACTGTTTCATAGTACACTAAAGACTATTTAACAAGCAGTATTTAATGTACTATGAAACAAGCAGTCTTTAGAAAATAAGAATAGGCAGTAATACAAAACACTTGAAATAGGCATACGTTTGAAAACTAATAAACAGTCTTGAGGGTACTCTGTGGAATATTTTCAGATACTTTGCATCAGTAAAAAGAGATTCGTCTCAGGAAGACGTGTACAAATTCCTAATTCATATCAGGGGACTAGTATGCAAACTACAACTCAGAAAATTACCACACCTCCCCCTGCTAAAAAAGCAGAAGTTTTGTTATCTCATAGTTATATAATAGCGGTTCATAAACTCATTTAAGGTTTTGATCTGTTCACTGAAGAATGTTTTATTTGTTTGTTTTCCTTGGTTTCAACGCAACATTTAATACATTATTGGCTATGTCACGTCCAGGAACTCTTTCCAAGGACAGACTAGGGCAGATGAGCAGGACTAGCCTGGGTGGGTATCGAGCAAGCGACCCTTGGATTATGCTCTACAACGGAAGAAAAGACCGAATATTTTATTTTATTCGGTAGCAAATAAGGTATAAAATATACAAAAGGTCAAGCTTCCTTTATCAAAATGACATTTCTTATCAGGTAAAATGTCAACTTAAAGGTAGTCTTTAAAATATAAGTGATATTACCCCAAATTATTGATACATGAAATTGGAATATAAATCATACTGCCCCAATTACTGATATATCAACTTGTTGTTTATGAGGACACACTGAGACTAATATAATCACTGCTTGAATGATATTGCAGCGGAGGGTCATACCTTGACGGTAGAGACTGTGCTTATACATTATGACCCAGGGAGGGGGATACTCGTATTCCTCACTAAGGTATATGAGTGATTATTGCTATACCAATATTGTAAAGCTAATCATCATAATGGTTCATAAACAGCAGTATGCTCTAACAGTAACGGATATATTTCTGTCAAATTCATATCATCGGGAGCCTCCATTTGGGATAGTTTTATTCCAAATGGACTTCTGAGATGGACAAACTATACTACAACTGCATACAATATGAGGTAACAATGTCAAACAAATGCACAGAAATGAGGTAAAAATGTTATATATGTCAATTGGGATCAAAACACGTTTGCAAAATTTGAACGGCCTTTTTATTTTATGATCAAAACTATGAAACTCTTATGTCACTTGTTTAGGCTCGAATAAACAGTAACACAAGAAAGAGTGAAAACAACAAGCTTTGAAAAAATACAATAATTTATTTCTCTGGAAAAATTCTGTAAAAATGAAAAAATATTTACTTATGGTTTTATAGAATCAAATCCAAAAATAATCCGATAATTATCCAAATATAAAAAATTTAAAGTCCTAATAACAAAGTGTTCTACTGATTTCACGTTCGAATCCCGACGAAAAATCCAAGATGGAAGACGATGACGTTATGCTGCAATATGTAGTGTTGAAGTCTACAGTTCCTTTTAGAAACAAGAAATATCATTCCGGTTTCTGATAGCTGAATAAACTTTTATTTTAAAAAATGTTCTTGTTCCACAATATCACATGAGCACATGTATTTTCCAGAAAAATAGGGGGCTCCGAGTGGCCGAGTGGTCTAAAGCGCTCTTCGTTACGGATCACTGCCATCTCACCTCTGTCTGTGTGGGTTCGAGTCTCGGATTCAGCCAATGTGGGTATGTGAGAAAGCTTGCCAGTAGCTTCTCGTGGGTCGGTGGTTCTTTCTGGGGTTTTCCCGGGTTCTTCCTACACCATTAATACTGGCCGCCATGTATATCCTATCGTGTGCTGAAAAATGGCGTTAAACACTACAACAACAACAACAACCAGAAAAATAACAGAATTAATCCTTTTGAATCCAAGTAATTTGAAACTCCAAACAAATTAATCTGAGATAACTCCAAACAGCGCAAAAGACATCTAACAGTATAACAGCCCAGCTTCTACAGAGAATAATTCTCCAAAACATGGGTAATATGGTCTTTCTAAAACGTAAACAAGGAACACATGATAATCTTCTGGAAGTTTATAGAATCAAGTTTACTCTAAGAAATAAAAAATAAAAAAATTGTTTTTATCTTAAAGACATAGTCCCACCATGACCTTGGAAACAACTAATCATTTTAAAATAAAATAGAACTTGTTTACGAAGGTTCCTACAAATTCTAAAACAAGGTCAGGATTTAGATCAACACCTGGTGTTTATAAACTAACAGTCAAGGATAAACTATTTTCTAAAAACAAAGGTAACATCTCTAGTGAATAAATTTACATTACAATATTACAATATCATGTGATGAAAAATAAAAAAATGTAAACTGACAAACAATATATATATATATATATATATATATATATATATATATATATATATATATATATATATATATATATATATATATATATATATATATATTAAATCAGATATAATTCAATAAAATAGAGATAACAAAACACTAAAAGTAGACATCTTATTTCTATCATCAGCTATTGCAAAGGAGAGACAAGTACGGGCTAGATATATTTGTAAAGAGAAGAATCAAGATACGAAGAGACAAAATAAAACCAAAACTAAAATAAAATAAAATTAAAATTAAACTGAACTTCATTAAAGCAAATAAGTGAACCAACATTTTCAAAAAAATAACAAGGCATGACGCGGTTTCATTGAAAAACATGCAATTGGATTTTAACTCCCAAATGAAGATAGTGTGTTTTCGCAATCTATTTGTTGCAAGAAACCAACAAAACAGAACCATAGCTCGTTATCTAACCGGTAGTTCTAGTGTTATGTATATTTTAATTTCCATTGCATGATAGGGTTTTTGCAATTCATTATATGCTATGGATAATTGTATTTTGGACTTGACCATTACCAAAATCAAATTCATATTGTTCATGACTTGAGACACTGATTATGTTTTTGTTGCTTCAACATTTTTGGGCAGAATCTGTCTTATTTTCGTGCTCTGGAATTATTAATTCACATTAATATTCTCTGGACTTACAAAGTGCTCAAAAATATTCTGTGACCGAAACATGAATTTGAAATATAGGTAATTCAGACAAGGATAAATTGGATTAATTTCTATGATTCATCAAAACACTTCAGGTCATTGGTATATTAGTACATTTGAGATTACAGCATATCAAAACCTTCAGCGTTTGATTTATTTGGAATACCATTGGAATTTAACAAAATTTGTATTCCTTAGGACTGGTAATATAATTTTTTGGACTATTTGGGATTCGATTCCCATCAATAGAACTTCTTTTTAAATTTGTACTTTTATTTTTAGGGAAATAAATTATTTGTTGAATTTTTTTTAAAAACGTATTAGTTTTCGCTCTTTTCTATTACTTATATTAATGCCATAGAGTCATAATATCAAAAACACTAGTGGTTTGGTGGGGTGGCGTACCTTCTGATTGCACAAATTGTGTTATATATTTGTACAACATGTATTCACAAAAGACACCACAGAAAGGAAACGAATAACTACCGAGGCATTCGAATGCATTTCAAAGTCGTTTCACAACACTATTCTCTTGTTTGGTTAAATAAAAAACCCCATATTTTTCGTCATGAAGTTATAATAATCTTGCTTTGTATGAAAACTCTAATCGTTTCAATCCGTCTCAAAGTTTCACAAGAGATATGAATTATTACATTTGTTTCATAAATTTCATTTTTGAAAAATGGGCACTCATGAAAGATCATCTATTTGTATAACATGTATTCATCGGTCGAATGAAAAAGGAAAGCAATGACGATAACCCATAGCAATACGTAGCTATGATTATCCGAC
The DNA here is from genome assembly GCA_028554795.2 of Sinohyriopsis cumingii. Classification (NCBI taxonomy): domain Eukaryota; kingdom Metazoa; phylum Mollusca; class Bivalvia; order Unionida; family Unionidae; genus Sinohyriopsis; species Sinohyriopsis cumingii. The sequence continues at coordinate 119,602,861 of CM068829.1, forward strand.
TTGATTTCTGGATGACTAGATCGTTTATGGTAGTTTGCGGCACAGCAACACACGAAGGTGTTCTACTACCGAACAATTGCAACACAACACAGTAACCGACATGGACTGATCCGATAGAACGATCTGAACCCGTACCAGGTAGCCAAGTTGTCTAAAGCTCCCGCCGCTACCGATCACTTCCATCTCACTTCTGCCCGTGTGGGTTCGAGTCTCGGGATTGACCAATGTGGGTATTTGAGAAAGTTTGTCAGTAGCTTCCCGTGGGTCGTTGGCTCTTCCCAGGTTTTTCCGGGTTCTTCCTCAACCGGTTGAATTGTCAGTCATGTATAGCCTATTAAATGCTGAAATTTGGCCTTGAACCCACCAACATAGCTACAACAAAAACTGATATGATTGAAGGATTTCAACTCTCGTAATGCAGGTCGGGAGTATTTATTTATTTATTTATTTATTTATTTATTTATCTATTTATTTATTTCTGATTTATGCAAAATCTTTTATATTTAATCATCTGTCAGAGACTCAAGAAACATGATATATATTTTTCCTAAACAAAGTTTCTTTTTCTTTTTTCTAAAGGTATAGAACAATATAACAATAAAAAAAAAGTATTTGTGTTTGATTTGTAGATCTTTCTCCACACAGGAACGCAGGAACCTTCTATAGAAGCTGATCTAAATATATCTCGATGTTGACCGGGTGGATTAATGTCTAAATATGCTAATGATATGATGCTGACGGGGTGCATTTACGTCTCTCTCTCTCTCTCTCTCTCTCTCTCTCTCTCTCTCTGTATATGCTGACGGGGTACATTTATGTCCTTATATGCTGACTTGGTGCATTTATGTCTATATATGTTGACGATGCTTACTGGGCTCATTTATGTCTATTTATACTGATGGGTTGCATTTATGTCAATATATGCTGACCATGCTGACGGGGTCCATTTATGTCTATGTATACTAAGAATATTTATGGGGTGCATTTATGTCTATATATGCTGACGGGGTGCATGTATGTCTATATATGTTGACGATGTCGACGGGGTACATTTATGTATATGCATATGTTTATATATATTGTTCGCCCAGCCTTTTAACAGCGTAATCATCAGCAAGGTGCAGAGCATGCCAATCGTGATGATAGTTCGTTTGGCTGGTGAGAGACCCTACGTTAAGTTGTAAAACTCGTATAAAGGTCCAATGGCTTCACTGTCAGAATATATTGGCATGTCCATGAAAGCTCTCAGTAGTGGCAGTAGTAAATGTTGAATTCAGTTTGCAAAATTGAATCCTGTGCTTCCCCAGCCTCGGGCGGAGCCTTGACTGAGTATTGATGGTGAGCGTGACGTGAACGCGGATCCGTGCTCCCCATGGGATGCATTTATAACAATAGATACTAACGACGCTGATGGGGTGCATTTATGTCTGTATATGCTGACTATACTGACGGGGTGCATTTATGTCTGACGATACTGTCTATATATGCTCTGTTAAAATAAAATGTAATTCAACGTGTAGACCTATATTGGCAATGGATGTTTCTTCAAACTTGAATCATGTTCATTGAGCTGATATATCAGTTGAAGCACATCTGAAGTCCCTGTTTTGTTATATACAGTATGAACAATCACATCTTGCCATATTATTTGCATATATATCGCTGTATCTACATGAGCGTAATTTATCACCACAGACTGGAATTCCGTGTGTTGTATTAACGTGTATCATATTTACTGCTAGTTAGTATGCACCATACAACAATTTAGGCTTCTGAAAGTTTCTTTTGTGGTGTTTTATTTATGAAAGACGAGTCACATTTGGTTATACTCGAGACACGTTTACTTTTGCTTATCATCGGTGAACTCGCATTTGCTTCAAATTTGAATATTATCTTCATATCTGAGGTGAATTCAAGCTAAATTCTCTTTAAAAAAAAACCAAATAAATACACTGCGATAAAATCATAGCATTATTCTCTGTCTACGCTGATAACTAATAATGAAAATGGTTCGCTAAAATGTACTTTAAATCAAGAACAAAATGGTAATCTAGTATTTTTCCTTAGCAGCCGGGCAGATGGGATACTAAATTTAAAAAAAAAAAAAAAACTAGGCTGAATTCCATTTATTGTTTCTCTCGCACGCATAAACAATTGGCCGAAAACGTCAGCGAGGTTAAGGATTTCACTCATCTATGATTATCTCGGGTACAGGCAAGTTTAATGCCTAGAGTACTGCACGTGCTCTCGCTATTCAAGTATCGCTAAAAGACGAGTTGTGCCCTTACTATAATCTCTTTTACCATAAAATGTGTATCACAATCTTGAAATCAAAACTCATTTGAACGCAGTACAATTTTACAACCAGGACAAGCCAAGTCTCGC
>CM068829.1:119607745-119812745 GCA_028554795.2 Sinohyriopsis cumingii
CTTGTTTAGGGAAAGTTTAGTTAAGTAAATCAACTGTAGCCCTTAAATATATGATGAGACAATTAGGAATAGGATGACCTAATTTTCCTTAATCAGCTATCTTGAACAATTTGTTTAATCTGACTATCAACATTTAGGCCGACTTGTTTCGAAACAATTATGTTCTTTATGTTCATTTATCCCTATCATTATGTTATATGTGTAACACGTGTAATAACACTTCATATCGTCACAAAAGACATGTAAAGGAAAGGAGCTACGACTGAGGCATTCGACTGTATTTCAATGTTATTTCGCTACACTCTTCTGTGGTTTGGTTTAATAAAAATCTACTTTTCGTTATTCCAGTTATTTCATAAATTTCATTTGAAGAATGAGCACACGTGTATAATCTTAGAATGATGTAACGGTACACATTTTGTAGAGAAAATTTCAAAGTGCATTCTGTCGTGGTCGGCGTGAAACGTAAAAATTACGTTTTGACGTATGGATGAGACTCGCAATACATCTATGACTGTGAGGAGTGGGACTACTCTGTTTAGGGTATGAACTGAATTTTAATTAGAGTCCGTTTGATAACGGTCCGGCAGATATGTCAATGTAGGGTTAAGTGTAGGGAACGACAGGGTTCAGACAAGACAGAGCAAAGAGTTTCAGAAACCTTGAGTCATTTGACATAGGTGTTATAAAATGATATTTTCCAGAATAATTATTAATAAAGGCGGACAAGAGATGATTATTCTGACTTCGAGGGTAGTGTTAAAATTTTGGAGGTTAGTGAAATTAATCCTGATTGGCTAAGCTAAACGATGTGGGGGGGGGGGGTCCCTGACGAAATTCAAGATGTTACAGTAGTCGCTCGCGCGATATTAGTCAGTCCAATTTTTTTCTACCGAAAGTGGAAGCTGGCTCCGAAATCATTAAAATGTAATCTTCTCGTTAAATAAATAATCCAAGGGGCAAAGGGTCTGAAAATTTGAGAAACCGGAGACTAGAGAAGAGACGGAGGGAATTCCCTGATAATAAGCGAGCAAGGGATCACGAAGGCACAAAGACTGAGTCTCAGTTGCATACAATATGTTCGTCGATGCAAGTCTGTAATTTGTAGTTGAATTTATTCATTTTAAATTCATACTTCAAGTTTTCCTTGAGTTCCAAAAATAATCGTGCGTGTTATCTGATTCGTGTATTCTAAGATTACCATACAATATTTCGTTGGTATGAATAATTTCGGAGTTTGGTTTGTAATAGAAGACATGTATCATATGAATTTCATGCAATATTTTTCTGATTTGAATTGTGAGAAGTAAATTATCTGTCTTAAATGATGTGTATTTTTTCTGCTGAGAGTTGATTTCCCTATGTCTGGAATTGTATGTCAATGAATTGATGCTTAGTAAAGTAATGTAGTTAGAACAAAGGAGTAGAGTTCATTAATTCATTTGTATAATTAAGTTGTATATATTTTCAACCAAAAATTCATGGTGTTAGCATTAAGAATGCGTTTCGACCGATATAGATAGTAATTTTTCAGCCAACAGCGGTTTGTTATAATTTCACAAAGAGGGCGATTTATGTTATGGATTCAGTTAGGAATGCGAGAAGCTGCTATGAAAAATATAAATTTACTTTACTGGATTGTTTGTGTATCGGCATCAGGTTGCGAAATGACCATAGCTTAGTTCTACAATTTAAAGGGTTGCTTAGTTGCTCTGGATAATTCCTGATCATTAGTAATTTGCTATACTGGATAATTCCTGATCATTAGTAATTTACTATACTGGATAGTTCCTCATCATTAGTAATTTACTATACTTGATAATTCCTGATCATTAGTAATTTACTGTACTGGATAGTTCCCCATCATTAGTAATTTACTATACTGGATAATTCCCGATCATTAGCAATTTACTATACTGGATAATTCCTGATCATTAGTAAATTACTATACTGGATAATTCCTGATCATTAGTAATTTAGTAATTTACTATACTGGATAGTTCCCGATCATTAGTAATTTACTATACTGGATAATTCCTGATCATTAGTAATTTACTATACTGGATAATTCCTGGTCATTAGTAATTTACTATACTGGATAATTCCTGATCATTAGTAAATTACTATACTGGATAATTCCTGATCATTAGTAATTTACTATACTGGATAATTCCCGATCATTAGTAATTTACTATACTCAGGGCATAAATATCTTAAAGAGTTCGAAATCTGTGGCAGTATCACAATGCCTTCATCAACTCTTTAAGACAACAGCTTAAACATGTGAAGGACAAAACTGAAAGTTTGAAAAATGTGGTGCTCTTTATTACATCAAGTGACTGTGAGAAAGATTACATCGAGGAAGCAGGCAGAATGTTAGAAAGCAGAATTAAAGAACGTACCAGAAGAGAGTCGTCGGTCTAACATGAACATTGTAGCAATATGGGACACTCCATCGTCCCCAATCAAACCAAGGTAATCACATCAGAAGACAAAATGTGGAAAAGGAAAGTGAAGGATGCGATCAAAATATCACAGTGGAGGCCAACACTTAAAAGGGATGAAGGGCTTGAATTACCGCCCATCTACACTAGTGTCCTCGTATCACGTGACCAATAAGTAGTCACGTGATCAACAGTCGCTGATGAAGGCAGTGCGATATTGCCTAAAATTTCAAACTCTTTAAGATTATTTATGCTCTGAGTATAGGAAATTACTAATGATCATTGCTTAGTTCTGTTTAATTTCGATAGAAACCTGACACATATTTAGGTTTGATATTACATTTTTGTTTGAAGGCAAACAATTGCTCCATACCTGTATTAGGACAAAATGTTTGAGTAAAAGTGTTAAGATTGAAATTTTGTCTAGATTGTATTAAAAGTATTTTTCATTAAATAATATTGAAAGCAATTTTCCACTAAAATATATTGAGATTAATTTTATCTATTTCTGTACTACAACTTTATACTATTTTAATAAAGATTGCTCTTTTACGAGCAAGTAAACAAAACAACAACATAAAATACATTTTCTTGTATCTAAAGGTCAGTAAAGTTTAGACTTGATGGGAAGCTGCTGAACAGGCAAAGTCCTAAATTCCTAATGGATGAGTAAGCTAGATGATTCACATGTTTCCCGTGGGAAAGGGCGATAGCCTTGTTCTGAGTGGAAATGAACTAACACAAGTACCTAGACGAATGTCCATATGTGGTCGTGAGTAACGTTCAAGCTTGCGAAAAATCATTTCTTACATCGAGAATCAAGGGACTGTCTTTCCTTACAGGTAAGAATCATCTGTGTTTGTGAACTTCTGTAAAGTATAAGGACTTTTTAATGTTGAGATTTTCAGGGTAAAGTTCAATCTAGACTTGGTATTTTTGCAACATTCTTTTTGTGTGAGTTCTTTCTATATTATATTGTAATGTAACGGGAAGTTTAACTGTTTCAAAGGATTTATAATCATTTGTATTTATGGTATGTATTGTTGGAAAAGACGAATTCGTTACAAACTTCATGTTTAGATTAATTTGGAAATAAAAGATTGTTTAAGTAATAAAGAATAATGTTTTAGTAACCTATTCCAAATAAGTATTCTATTTTAAATTTATTAAAATACATTTATTCAAAATGATTGTTGCATTATATCACCTATTGAATTGTATACTTTTTGGTTATCATGAATTTAGTCGAGATCTAATTAGCTGTATTGTATTCTAAAAGGCAGAAATTATACAAATGTATGAAGTTGGTAAGCTCGAAGGATAAGTGTAATTGTATATGTATTTCGTTTATTTTAAAATATAAATATTTTATATATGTATCTCTAAATATATCAGTTAGTCTACTACCAAGATGGTTGGTTGGTTGGTGACCCGAGGGGAGAGAGAGAGAAAGAGAGAGAGAGAGAGAGAGAGAGAGAGAGAGAGAGATAGAGAGGACAACGTCGTCCTATCAACAACCGTGATTTGGAAAAGACCGGAAGCTATCAGGAGATTTTGACATGCCGGCAATTTGAGTTCGATCAGTCACGCGATGATATGATAAAATTTGTTTTATCGGTGTAACAGAACTGTTAGCGCAATTTCGCATACATTTTGTAACTCTGACAGAAAGTGAATCATTCACATGTCATTTCATTTCGATCACATAATTGATTTAATTGTTATATTTTGCAAATGGCGGTTCGTGTTATTCTATGCTATATCCCTACTAAGATATCTGTTATTCCAGCCATTAATTTCATATTTTATTTTATTGTTTACTTGATCCGGGCAATAATACCGTGGTTGATCATCTCTTAGATAACGATAACAAAAGAACCATTAGGAGTGGGGGATCTCACACATCATCCCACCACCTTCTGACACTTGTTTTCATCGGTCGAATGACAAATGAAATCATTGACGATAACACATAGCACATCTGCTAATAGATATGCATGTTTATATATTTATCTGACTCGATTTATGGATGACTGGATTCGTTTTTGGTGTTTTACGGTACAGCAACAAATGAAGATGTTCTGGAACCCGACAACTGGGACACACTACAGTAGCCGACTTGGGCTGATCCATTGAAAGAATTTGAACCATTACCATGATGTTCGGTTATTTAACAATTGACTCGCTGTGGATCAACGTTGTATGACTGAATTTTTAAACAAATATTTATTTATTTATTTACTTTTTGACCGATTCAACGTTTATTCCCTTTATCATTTTTCAGGGACTCAAGAAACTTGAACTCTGTGTTTCCTTAACAGAGTTACTATTTCCGCATTTGAAGCGTGTAAAACAATATAACAAAAACGAATATAACAATATTGAAAATTGAATATGTTTTCTGTGTATTTGATTTGGAGACCATTCTCCATACATGAAACTTGTACAGACGCTTATAAATATAGAGGAAACAAGATGGCCGCTATCACTTAACCGGCTTGAAGGAGCTGTTCTGTTTTTAGTGCCATTTTCATGATATTTGTGCTTGTTGCCTGTCTTCATCTACGCTATTGTGTTCATTATGTATTGGCTGTTCAATTCGTATGTGTTTCTTCATCTCCTTGTTTTGGAAATGGGAACTATTAGACTTTTTCTCAGCTGTCTTGTTCTGCTATTTTTGAACAAACCGCCATCACGTGATACTCGCCAGTCAACCCGTTTATGCTATGATGGACCCTCATTAATTGCTTTAACTGTACACTCCTTGGCTCACCACACTACATTGTGCTCTAGACTAAACGAAGTGGGACTACATTCATCATTACCTAAATGTAAACAGAAGCGAAAAAAGAAACGTTGTTTCAAAGCTGGCCGACGTAGAACAGGAAGAAAAATTCCAGTTATCTCCCTTATTTTGGCTCAACAATTTAAACAAAATTCGACCGTTAATTTAGATAACCTAATTCAAATCCCTATTAATTCGTCAACCTTTGTGTCAACTATCCAAGAGATACCTCTGCGTATTACATTTTTCAATGCCCAGTCAGTAGGACCACCGGAAAAGCGCACAGAAATAGTTAATTTTATCAACGACCAGAATATTGACGTCCTTTTCCTGACAGAAACATGACTAAAAACATCAGGCGATGAGCCCAAGTGTGCGGATCTAACACCCACTGGTTACTCCATCAAGTCGTTCCCCCGTAACTCTCGCGGAGGTGGAATTGCTGTCATCACAAAGAACTCCATGATCAAACCTCTTAACCACAGCACAACATTCAATTTCTACCATACATCGTTTGAGCTAGTCCAAACCACACTCACTCCCACTGGAGCAAAGGTCAGTCCATTTTTTCTGCCTATACCGCCCTCCTCCTAGTATAAAAAGAACAAGCTGGCTGAATATCTCTTTTTGGAGCAGTTTCCGAATCTCCTGGACTATGGAAATTCGATAGGTGGCAACCTGATTATTCTTGGAGATTTCAACTTTCACTTTGACTGTCCCGGAAACCCAAACACATCAAAACTCATAGATTCCATTAATGTTTTCAACCTCAAACAGTCAGTTAACCAACCCACCCATAAACATGGTCACATTTTAGACTAGAATTTTCATAGACCAGATGATAACATTCTACGGTCCTCCCTGGTATCCCATGACCTTGCATCAGATCACCTCTGCATTATATGCCATCTTGACGTATCAGTCCCTAACCCTTCACCTTTATCTGCTACTACGAGAAACCTCCGTATGATAAATAGAACCATACTAGTGCACGACATCCAAGCAAACCTAAGAACTTGCTTACCTCCTACAGCAGCATAACTCGATAATTGCCTGCGTTCATTGCTCGACAAACATGCCCCAGCTACCAAGTGCAGATTATCAATTCAAAAGTGTTCTCCATGGTATAGCAGTGTTAGGGACCAGCTTCGCACTGCTAAAAGAGACCGCCGTAAAGCTGAGAGGCTTTGGCTTTCCACCAGACTCACTATTCATAAGCAAATCTATGAAGCCGCTAACAAGAATTTCACAAATATAGTCCATGCTGCGAAATCAGCCCACTACACTACTAAGATCATGGAACGTTTCAGCTGCAAAGAGCTCTTCGATATTACTAACAAGCTAATGTCAAGGAACAAATCTACACCACTTCCAACTACCTTCTCTCCAGTCGACCTTCCGACGGACATGTTTGCAAATTTCTTCCGTGACAAAGTACAAACCATCAGAGATAAGCTTGACACCACAATTTCAATTGACTCGTCGTCACCATACAGTTGGGATTTGAACCTGTCTATATGGATTTCGTACGTACAATCCTGATGAAGACTGCACCAAAGTCATGTGAACTTGATCCAATTCCAACATCCCTGCTGCCTCAGTGCTTAGATTCAGTAACGCCTTCACTAACTGATGTTATTAATACCTGTCTCTCGTCCGGGGAATTCAAATCATTTTTCAAAACTGCCATTGTGAAGCCTCTGCTGAAGAAACCAACACAAGACCATAACGATTTAAAGAACTACCGCCCAGTTTCTAATCTCCCATTCATATCAAAAATCTTAGAAAAGGTTGTTCTATCCCATCTAAATTCAAACAGTCTTTTTAGCAATGTACAATCTGCATATCGCCCGTGTCACAGTACTGAAACTATTCTTCTAAAAGTAGTTAATGACATTCTCTCTGCGTTGGATAGCGGAAAGATTACAGTCCTCACCCTCCTTGATTTGTCTGCAGCATTTGACACAATAGACCATGCTATATTACTTCACCATCTCCAGCATGTATTTGGCATTCATGATACAGCCTTACTGTGGTTCAAGTCCTACTTGGTCAACAGGACACAAATTGTTTCTGCAAATGGAATACACTCCAGCCCAGTTGATCTATGTTGTCGTGTTCCACAGGGGTCTGTTCTTGGACGTGTTCTCTTCATTCTGTACACTCAGCCGCTCTCAAGTGTCATAGATCATCATCCAGTGTCTCACCAATTGTACGCTGATGACACCCAAATATACAAATATAGCCACCCAACTGAAGTTGATGCTACCATACAAGGTGCAGAGAGGTGCATTTCTGATGTGAAATCAAGGATTACATGTAACAAGCTGCAGATGAATGATGATAAAACTGAGGCCATTCTGATCACAACACAAAGACTTCTCATTCGCATCCTTTATCTTAAACAATAAATATCAGCAACGCCAACATTAAATTCACACAATCAGTACGAAACCTAGGTGTTACTCTGGACAGTACTCTCACATTGCACCAACATGTCATGAACATATGCAAGGCTGCATATCTTGAGCTGAGACGCATCAGCTCAATTCGCAAATATCTTTCAGATGATGCCACTAAAACACTTATGTGTTCATTAGTACTTTCAAGACTGGACTATTGTAACTCAATTATGTCTGGTTCATCTCAATATCTGTTCCAGAAACTTCAAAAAGTTCAAAACACAGCTGCTCGGATCATACTTAGAGTACCACGATCAGAGCACACCTCCCCGGTGCTCTCTACCCTACACTGGCTATCCATTCGATCCAGAATCAAACACAAAATTTGTTCTCTGTGCTACGTTTCACTATCGGACTCTAGTCCAAAATACCTATCTGATCTCATCCATGTGTACACACCAGCAAGATACTTACGCTCCTCTTCTGACAATCGTATACTCATTATTCCCACTATGAAAACAACGTCATATGGACATCGTTCTTTTTCATACCAGGGCCCAGCAACGTGGAATGAATTGCCCACTGACTTAGACACAAAGACACAGTGATCACATTCAAGAGGGCTCTCAAAATTCATTTACTTCGACTGCAAGAACAAACTTAAAGACCTAATAATGTGTCCTACCTGAAATATTCTCAGCATGTTTTTTTATTAATGTTTTTCTAATTCCATGGTGTTTGTTTTTGTAATAATATTATTATATGTTTTTTATCTTATAGGTGTTGTCTAATGTTGTACAGCGCTTAGAGCTTCTAAAGATTAGGCGCTATACAAAGTCCTCATTGTTATTATTATTATTAAATGCGGCTTTCAAATATCTGAAAGCGAATTAAATTGTTCGACACACATTGTTGCTCTTCAGCCACACTGCTATTTCCCAAACGCTAAGATATAAGACTTCGTCTGACAGGCTGATAAAATTAGCGATTATGGTAATAAGCTAGTTTTGTAATAGGTCATCAGAAGATGGCCCCTGGTGATCGGTGTCAGACCTTCACGTAGGAAAGTGGAGGTCTGATTTTAATTAGACTGGAGTAAAGAGGGATATGAGAAGAGAGATTTTGTTGTTGATGAATTTTGAACTAACAAGAACAAGCACCAATCGATTAAGAATTTTACTTAGCACAATATGTTACTCCTCATTTGTTCACTTTTACGTTCACAGCTTAAATATATTCACATTTATTGTACGAAAAGAGAACTTAGTTTACAGTGTTGATACATCCATATGCCTAAATTATAAATAGTTTCGATCATATAATATAATCGGGTCTGCAAATTAGTTTATTTCTACCACCAACGAAAGATTTAAAAATATAGCCATCGAACGGAAGCAAATGACTGTCACAGACAGCAAACATAAGATTTATTAACATACCTAATATTCTAATACCTACGACAACCGTTAATATTTTTTATGCTTCCTAGAAATTAGCTAACCAATGAAAAATAATTCTGGCATTGAATAGAATACAGCATTAAATCCTAAACAGAAAATAAAGGGGGCCCCCAGTGGCCGAGTGGTCTAAAGCGCTGTCCGTTACGGATCACTGCCATCTCACCTCTGTCTGCGTGTGTTCGAGTCTCGGATTCGGCCAATGTGGGTATGTGAGAAAGCTTGCCAGTAGCTTCTCGAGGGTCGGTGGTTCTTTCCGGGGATTTCCCGGGTTCTTCCTCCACCATTAATACTGGCCGCCATGTATAGCCTATCGTGTGCTGAAAAATGGCGTTAAGCCCTACAACAACAACAACAACAACAGAAAATAAAATGTTTCTTCATTGCAGCCTTATCGCAGTGCGTAGGATGACAGAACAAGCGAGTGATTGCGCCTGTTCCGGAAAGGTCATTTGCAAGACATATTACGGGTATTTTATACAGATAGAACAATTTCAATATATTACAATATAACATGCCGATTTGGATACGGTTTGGTCAAGGTTAGTGCATAACATAGACAATATGGCATTTATGCCTCTAAACCTTTAACTAATGCATTAGATTTCATCAAAGAAAGAAAAACGAAGGTGATGTGTAAAGAACTTAATTAATAAAGCAATATTAAATGAGTCAAACGTGTTATAACATTCTCTTAAGGGTCAAATATCGGCGCTTATCCAATCAAATGTAATATAGTGGCTGTTTATATATAGACATAAACGTTATACGCTGGCTGTTTGTATATACAGATACATGTAGTACACTGGCTGTTTGTATATATAGATAAATTTAATATGCTGACTGTTTTTATATAGGCATGAATATAGTATGCTGGTGTTTGTACATAGACATATATGCAATACTCTGACTTTAAAAGACATGCATGTTGTATGCTGGCTGTTTTTATATAGGCATGAATATAGTATGCTGGTGTTTGTACATAGACATATATGCAATACTCTGACTTTAAAAGACATGCATGTTGTATGCTAGCTGTTTGTATAGAGATAAAGGTAATACGCTGACTGTTTTTATATAGGCATGAATATAGTATGCTGGTGTTTGTACATGGACATATATGCAATGCTCTGACTTTAAAAGACATGAATGTTGTATGCTGGCTGTTTTTATATAGGCATGAATATAGTATGCTGGTGTTTGTACATAGACATATATGCAATACTCTGACTTTAAAAGACATGAATGTTGTATGCTGGCTGTTTGTATATAGGCATGAATATAGTATGCTGGTGTTTGTACATAGACATATATGCAATACTCTGACTTTAAAAGACATGCATGTTGTATGCTGGCTGTTTTTATATAGGCATAAATATAGTATGCTGGTGTTTGTACATGGACATATATGCAATACTCTGACTTTAAAAGACATGCATGTTGTATGCTGGCTGTTTTTATATAGGCATGAATATAGTATGCTGGTGTTTGTACATAGACATATATGCAATAATCTGGCTTTAAAAGACATGAATGTTGTATGCTGGCTGTTTGTATATAGGCATGAATATAGTATGCTGGTGTTTGTACATAGACATATATGCAATAATCTGGCTTTAAAAGACATGAATGTTGTATGCTAGCTGTTTGTACAGAGATAAATATAATACGCTGGCTGTTTGTATTTAGAGATAAATATAATACGCTGGCTGTTTGTATATCGACATGAATGTCAATATATATATATATATATATATATATATATATATATATATATATATATATATATATGGAGAGAGAGAGAGACAGAGAGAGAGAGATAAATGTAATACGCTAACCGTTTTTATACAGACACAAATTTAGTATGCTGGCTGTTTTTATATAGACTTAATTTAATACGCTGGTCGTTTGTATATAGCTACAAGTGTAATTTGATGGCTATTTGTATATGGACATATATGTAGTATGCTGGCTATTTTTGTATACAGATATAAATGTAGTATCCTGGCTGTTTGTACACAGACGTAAACGTAGTATGCTGGCTGTAAGTATATAGACATAAATGGAATATGCTGGTGTTTGTATATAGCGATAAATGTAATATGATGGCTGTAAGTCTATAGACATACATATAGTATGCTGCCTGTTTTATATATATATATATATATATATATATATATATATATATATATATATATATATATATATATATATATATATTCATAAATGCACCCCGACAGCAGTGATATATAATAATAATAATAATAATAATACTGAGGACTTTGTATAGCGCCTAATCTTTAGAAGCTCTAAGCGCTTTACAACAATAGACAGCACCTATACGATAAAAAAACATAATGATATGATTACAAAAACACCATGAAATTAGGAAACATAAAAGACATGCTAATAATATTTAAGGTACATACATACATACATACATACATACATACATACATACATACATACATACAAGTTTAATACGTTGGTTTGTGTGGTTAAAGATGAAAGACAAAGGGGATTTTAATGTTCTCACATAGTGCGTAGAGTCCAATTTCAAGCATTTATGTACTAAATTCACAGTAACCGGAAAAATTACAACTGGTTGATAGCAATTATCTATGTTGATTTTTGTATGGAAAATGTTTGAGTATATGATGGTAAAACGTTGTTGATAAGTCATCATCATCGGTGGCTCAGTCTCGAGATACTATGCGAGTAGTGCCCTTGGAGTGTCGTCTGTCTCTGGGGTTTTAGCAACGTCCGCTGTGGCTGCGCAGGCCTATACGCGAGTGACAGTCCCTACTGGAATCAGTTCACAATTAATACTTCCAGTTCAGTACCCACGAATGTAGTTCTAGTCTATTTTTAGAACATTTTTTCCTCTCTCATTTTGGTGGTGATAGAAGAGTTTTATTTATGCATTTTTGGTAGGGATTTAAAGGTAACTGTTTATTCTTCATAATATGAGCTCAGGGTGTTGTTGTATGTGTGTATTTCGGCGACAGTGCACAGTGAGTAATAAGGCCTTGGTGATGCTCCGGAAGTGAAATGTGTGTTCTGTGTACATGGTGATGTGTTGACAGTTCAGCATCTAAAAAAAGAGCAGGTCAACCTTTGACGAGAACTTCACCGTGAAGTCATCTTTGAAGGTAGTTTAGATTAGCATATGATTTGTATTGATTGTCACACAGTGGAAAGGTCAGTACTGAGAAACCAATGTAGATAACATATAGTAAAATTAATTGTGTCCTATGTCCTACTGCAATTGCTGCAGACGTACTGGAAAGTCTGAGTTGTTGTGGTTGCTGCCGCGCTCTACTTTCTCTCACGTTTCTCTGTCGCCAGCTGGCCTCTCCTCGCATGCGGAGTGTGCGAGGTCTGGGCTACAGGTCCCGCTCGCCAAAGGAAAGTGAAGCGTTTCTCATAACCTCTCCTTTCCAGGTGTAGTGATCGCAGCAGGGCCACTGTCTGGCTCTGCTGGACAGCAAGTTACTTGCATATGGCCTATCCTACAGTATTGTGTCAACAGCAGCACCTTCATGCGGGGCCCCTTGTTTTCACAGAGTCTGCTGTGTGACGCGACCGAGTTCCCGGCGATATAACTGGGTCAGCAGACGGGTTCGTTTGCTTTTGCAGGCAACCAGACTAAGACAAGGAAAACTCTGACTCGAAACCAGGGCAGATGGAGCTCGTTAGCCCTGTCAGGCAGTTCCTATAGGTGAAGGAAACTCTGATGCCAGACACACCAAGTCCCAGCCGTCGGATGATGGCTTCTCTGCCTTATGGATATCTTCGGGAGAAGGAGAGGCTACGGGAGTAAACCCAGACAGAAAATCCGGAGTGGAACCCCTAAGGCGGCTGTGTGTCAACTACCACTTCCTTCCGGCAGGTCCTGCATCCGAACTGGTGCCCAATGTCTTGCTCAGCATTCCTTTGGACCCCACAAGCAAGGACGAGAGGGGGAACCTGACATCTGGGCAGCCCAGGATATCCATACTCCACGCCCAGGCTTGCACCCTGGAAAGACCACTCCAGCATTGATCCTGAGTGAGGAAACAGCACGGAAGCTGGCACTCCATGGGTTATAAATCACAGCCGATTTCCATAGGGATGGTGCGCCACGGGTCAGCTTTGACGGTGGGAGTAAGGTGTTGGCCCGCCAACGTCGGCCTGCTCCAGTGGATGCCTGGAGCTCAGTGTGTTGCTCATCATGACAAGCGGACAAAAGAAACAAGAAATCAACTAAGAATGTTTTAACAATGTGTCCGAATGTTTGTGTGTGTTTGTGTGTGTGTGTGTGTGTATTTTGGATTGTTAACGTAGCTTGAACAATTTTTCAGTCATATCGCTACGATGTATGCAGTGTGGCAGTTTATAGTGATGTCTAGCACTGGGGTATCATGCGCAAACATGTAGCATGATATCCCACCCAGCCACATTATCCTGACACCAGGTCGACCAGTCCTAACACTAACCTCTTAATGCTGAGCGCAAAGCGAGGCAGCTGTTAGTAATATTTTTGTAAGTCTTTGGTATGACTCGGCCGGGAATCGAACCCACGAACTTCCGCATCCGAGGAGGCGGACGCTCTAACCAATCGGCCACCGGAGCGTTCTATTTAACAATGTGTTAGGTTCGTAATTGTACTAGCTTGTGAACATAATAACTCAAACAAGTATGCATGGATCTTTATTAACTACAATTTGTAAATATTTTTGATAAATACCAATAATTATGTCTTTTTTAAATGAAAATTCCCAAAAATATTTAATTATAGCTTTAAACCAACTTTAACATATGAATTTATCACGACATTGATAGGGGCCCGGAGTGGCCGAGTGGTCTAAAGCGCTCACCGTTACGGATCACTGCCATCTCACCTCTGTCTGCGTCGGTTCGAGTCTCGGATTCGGCTAATGTGGTTATGTGAGAAAGCTTGCCAGTAGCTTCTCGTGGGTCGGTGGTTCTTTCCGGGTTTTTTCCGGGTTCTTCCTCCACCATTAATACTGTGCTGAAAAATGGCGTTAAACCCTACAACAACAACAACAACAACACGACATTGATACCAGTTCAATGATTTTCATTCCTTGATTTCAGGTTCAAGGTAAAGGCTATGCATTGTTTGTGTTACTCTGAGGGATATTTTGAGAAAATGTTAACCCAGACATGTAGCAAATAGTGTTGAAAACCAAATACGGTATTTTGCAGTTTCTCAAGAATATCAGAAATAGTCTTAATACATCATACTTATAAAGCACAAGGACAGAAAAATAAAAGTGTCTTATCTTGGAATCTTTTAGGGACTCTTTCTTTCTGGGGGTGGGGTGGGGGTGAGGGGGTAGAGGAGAACATTATAAAGAGGATTATACGAAAGTACCATCCATTGGAAACTCTTAGTTACAAGCATCACATAACGTATTAATATTTAATGTTTTGCAACCGGTGTTTCTGAACGATTTGTACATGTAATATTTAAAAAGTAACGACAGTCACCTCTTCTGAATTGAACATAGGGTAATTGCTATACTGAGCCAACTGTTCTGTCCCCGCCCCAAAAAAAAAAAAAAAAAAAAAAAACGATTCTTGCATATATTTTTACCCCGGGAAGTAATTTTACCCTTGTGATAAACTTAAGTCCAGTTTTCCTCCGGGGTAAAGGTGCAGGAGGATTATGTTTCACCCTAGATCAGAATGTCTCCCTCGAGGTAAATTTAACTTTAGTAGCATCCTTCAATTACACGAATAGTTTCCTATATATTTATAAACTAATCGTAACAAATACAGATGAAAAGTAACTTATGTATATTTGAGCTTACTGACATATGGATCGAATATGCCATTGTTGGGTCAAACCTAAGAAGCTGTATAGTTTGGGTGATCTTGTCAGAAAACCCTTCCGTGTTTAAATCATTTTAATCGAGTGTATTTATGTTTAAGAAATCACAGATGAAGCAATGTCCAGGAAACAATCATGAACTGTCTAGGAATTAACAAGCTAATCTGCGTAGCGAAATATATATATATATATATATATATATATATATATATATATATATATATATATATATATATATATATATATATATATATATATATATATATATATATATATATGATTGTGTTGGTGTATGTTATCTTTGTGTGTGGTCTTCAAGAAGATTTCTTTTCGTTGATATATAATTTCTATCTGGAGAATTCGAACTGATTCCATTCGCGTAGGCTGTGGTATACTTATATACAATGCAATTAATAAACTCTTAAACTGTAGGAGATACAAGTCGTATTTCAGCCCTGGGGATATAGATAGTAAAGCATCTTTTTAAACAGGGACTATGAAATTCAGACACATTATTTACGTTTATGTTATGGGAAATGTTCCGTTTCGTTGAATCTTAGCGATGTAGAAAATTGACACTTTAGTTCTCCATCCAGTTCAAGTTTATATCAGATAACAACAGTACGATAATTGGTATTGTGACCAATTCGCTACAGCAAAGAGCTTCTATCTTTATACTCTGATATAATGTATACTATCAACAAAGAGTTTCTATCTTTGTAGCCTTATATAATTAATACTGTCAAGAAAGAGTTTCTGTCTTGGTACCCTTATATACTGTATGCTGTCATCAAATAATTATTTTGCAACCTAATATACCGTATACTAGTCAGCAAAGACTTTCTCTCTTTGTACCCTTATATACCGTATACTGCCAGCAAAGAATTTCTTTGTAACCTAATACACCGTAAACTGTCAGCAAAGAGTTTCTATATTGGTACCCTTATATACCGTATACTGTCAGTTAAAGGTTTCTACCTTTGCCTCTTTATATTTGTGTTGTCGCGTTTGAATTGCTTTACACCAACTACCGTTTTCCTCGGTGATGAATCTTACGTAGGTGTTGCCTACACTTCTATAGAGCTACGTCCCTTAGTGTTCTTTTATTTCCCTCTATTCTTCACTGTATTTTATTTCTGTGTCAATATTTCAAAGATTTTCATTCTAATAACGAACTTATTTAACGTTTATAGTTATTCCCAAGAAAATTCTCCAACCCATTATTACATTCTGTATCAATCTGTTATATTAGCTATTTGCCAACAGTACCTCAATGTTTATTTGTTTTACTGATGCTGCCCAATTAACAATGTCTGCATGTAAGTCTTTAGGCCTGGCTGATATTGCCTTTTTTCTTCTTTAGGCCTGGCCGATATTACACTGTCTCTTCTTTAGGACTGGCCGATATTGCCTTATTTATGTTTAGGCCTGGCTTGATTTCTTCTTATCGTGGAGAGTAAAGTGCACAGATGTTTAATCTTTTTTTCATTCCTGTTGTTATTAATACTGGGAGGTATTTTACTTCACTGTTATAATTGCACATGCACATGCAATGTTTTTCTTCGAGACTTTAATTTGGCCTCCACATAAATAATAACATATTTTAAGACACTGTATTGAGCACCGCTCCGGTGACCTAGTTACAGTAATGTGTTCTCCTTTAATTGCAGTAGTTTTAATATGCAGTTTTAGAGCAGTTGGTAAAGAAAGTACTTTGTTGTGTAATCAGATAGTGGGGCTCATCTCAATATGTTTCCGATTAACAGTATATGTTATAACATTTCCGAATCTCTCTCTCTCTCTCTCTCTGCTAAGCCACCGGAGCGTTTGTTTAAATGATTTGGGAAATTTGACTTAAATTATCTATTCCCGTCCAAAAGCCTGACATGTGCTTTATGGAGAAGAAAGTTTTGTTTTACAAGGACAGCATTCCTTTTCAGTAGCGTTGAATTTTATAATTTGTTTCATCTTATGCAGTAGGCCTCCTTCTAATTGTATCCCACCTACCCAGCTGCTAAGGAATAGCACTAGATAACCATTGTGTTCTTGACTTTCAAGTACATGTTAACAAAATGTGTTTCATTATCTGGTACCATCATAGACAGAATCTTGTTATGAATTTATCGCAATGTATTTATTTGTTGGTTTGGAAGAGAATGTAGCTAGAATTCACCTCAAAGATGACGATACAATACACAGAATGTATTAGTTATTACCATTGACAACCAAACTACAAATTAGTCTTAGTGTTCTAAATGCAAGATTTATTCTGAAAAATGTTAAGCAAATGTAAGCTCACTGATGATAAACAGTTACAAGTGAACGTTTTCCGATTTATAATCAAAAGCGTATCGTCTTTCATGAAAACTCGTGAATTTTCAAAAACCTAATTTATTGGTAATGCATTGTTACTCGCCAGTAAATACGATACACGTTATTACAACACACGGAAATTCTAACCTGGTGGTAATAAATTATGATACTGTAGATAGAGCGATATATATGCAAATAATGTGTCAAGCTGCCATTTTATATACTGTATCTGTTAAAATAGTGATTTCATCTGTGTTGCATTTTAAACATCAGCCGCAGTGTGCATGATTCAAGTTTGAAGAAACGACCATTGTCAGTAAGTGTATATTCGTACACGTAGCATTATATTATATTTGACCAGAGCTCCCCTAAATGTAATTTTAGGTCTTTCTGTTTATATTTCAAAGAAAAGGTGAGAAAAAAATGTAAATACATGTGATATTGAAGTGCTTCTGACCAAGTTTTCCTCATGGTAAATAATTGTTTCCAAGAATAAATAACGAGTAAAATTTACTCATCAAGCTCTAAAGAGGAAATTCAAGAGATAATTTTGAAACCAGTCTTGTGCGACAAGGTGATTACCGAACCGGTTGTGTTGCTTTGTGTACACCTTCCCTTGTTCAAGATGATATACGTTTAATCATTATAAACAATGACTTGGTAAAATATACTGTCAGACAATATGACATGAATATTGACCTAGAATACGTCTGAGAAAAAAAGTTACTATGTATTATGTACCCATTTATCTCGTCATGAACAAACAAATGCACAGACAACTGTACTATTTCCTCTATTCAAATCTATCATCGCCTGCCTTTCTGTATAACCACAAAACATGATTGAAAACATCTACCTAAATGCACAATAATTATTTTTAGAATTAAAAGTGGGAACTAACCCAAAACAACTCTATTATTCTTACAAACAGACAAACATGTATTGATCCCAAATTCATATTACCCTATGATGGTTCACATATAATTATTGCGATGACAGAAGACAACTTTCTATGCCTAACGTGTACAGTGCACTGTGAAAGGAGATACATAAGCAATGGCGTGGGGTGGATGGATGTGGCTATGGCACAGCAAACGAACAATAGAACTGAAGGAGATTCATCTTCACTAGCCATGGCTCAGATACGTTACCCTATCCACAAAAATATCGGAACCTTCGCTAGTGAGATGGAGACTGCGTTACTTACGGACTCAAATTGTCACAAGCAGCAGAACATGGCAACACATAACAAGCGAGAGACAAAATTAAAGGAAATATACTTTGCAGTGATGTCTGGATGATAAAGTCAGCAAAAAAGTTCGATAAGTTGCGTAGGCACAGTCCACCCCCACACCACATGTCCATGATGATGAATAACATACTTGAAATGTTATGTAATTATACATATATATATATATATATATATATATATATATATATATATATATATATATATATATATATATATATATATATATAAAGTACCGTAGATATTCCCTCATAAGTCGTGTCAAACTGCACAACAATGATCTTGACGTTTTTTTCTAATGATTACTTTTAACAAACTGAACAGAATCGGATCTGCCGGAGTATTATACGACGCCAGGTTTGAGTCTGTACAGTTTGCAGATCGACTCGACGGTAAGAAGGTGGCAAGTAAAATAGTTTCATTCGTTTTTAACTTGTGGATGGGCCACCTCACATGGTGTCATTATTTCTAAGTCCATGTTAAAGGAGTTCTGGTTTGTCCCTCACATGATAAACGTGCTGACTGATTCTGCTCGTGCAGAGGGGCGTCACTCATTCATAAATGGTTTGCTGTTTATTATGCATGAGTTTATTTACTTCAATTAAACGTAATTCGTTTTATTTAGAAATTCTTTGAAATGACATCTTCTATTGGGAATTCCATTGGAACTGCAATATCGAGTTTTTTGTTTACTATGAATTTATAATAAGAGTTCTGTAAAGGTTTATGTACAAAAACAGTTGGAAATTATCGGGTATGCAAATCATTTTATTTCTACCACTAACTTAAGATTTATCAGATACCCATCTAACGGAGTCAGATGAATGAAACGACAGGAAATACGGTATCATATTACCAAGGTAAAGTTGTTGAAGCTTTGTGCTTGAATGAGCTATATGTCTGATTGACTTGAATAAGCTAAATATTTGCTTGACTTGGAGAAAAAGTTGTGTATTATTCTCACCTGAGTCTTGTAAGGGCTAGAAAAAATATTGGTTTTTATTTTATTATAATTAAGACATTAGTACCTGATTTCCAACTATTTTCTAAATTATTAAAATACAAGCCAATATTTCTTCTTAATCACTGGATTCCTGGTAAAGTGTAAGTTTAACATAGGTTTCAGAAATATTTTAAAACAATGATAGATTAAATAATGGATGTTGTAAATATTCATGTATTTTTCATATTGCATTGGAAAACAAATATGGTACGATTTCAAAGACTTGGCTATGCTGTTGGTAATTTTCTCCAAGCGTTCTAAACTTTGAACTTAACTGGTTTTTATTTTGTTCCTTGGATCTAAACCAACAGCGGCACACAAAAAGCCTCCAGAGTTCAATGAAGAAAGCCGCCTAAGACAATTCACCATCGGATAGAATTTTAAGAACCGTATATGAAATGGAAAATTCAATCCATTATAAAGATCGAGAAACCACCAATCTGATTAAAATCAGATCTCCGCTGTCCTACGTGAAGATATGACAGTGACTGCTTAGGGGTCAAGTTATGATGACCTTTGAATTAGCCAATCTCCCATTCATATAAAAAATCTTAAAAAAAGGTTGTTCTATCCCAGCTTGTATCTCATCTAAGTTCAAACAGTCTTTTGAGCAATGTACAATCTGCATATCGCCCTTACTCTTCTAAAAGTAGTTAATGACATTCTGTCTGCGTTGGATAGCGGAAAGATTACAGTCTTCACCCTCCTTGATTTGTCTGCAGCATTTGACACAATAGACCATGCTATATTACTTCACCGTCTCCAGCATGTATTTGGCATTCATGATACAGCCTTACTGTGGTTTAAGTCCTACTTGATCAACAGGACACAAATGCACTCCAGCCCAGTTGATATATGTTGTGGTGTTCTACAGGGGTCTGTTCTTGGACCTGTTCTCCTCATTCTATGCACTCAGCCTCTCTCAAGTGTCATAGATCGTCATCCAGTGTCTCACCAATTGTACGGTTATGACACGCAAATATACAAATCTAGCAACCCATCTTAAGTTGATGCTACCTACCAAGGTGTAGAGAGGTGCATTTCTCATGTGAAATCATGGATGACATGTAACTAGCTGCAGATGAATGATCATAAAACTGAGGCCAATCTGATTACAACACAAAGACTTTCTCATTCACATCTTTTACCTCAAACAATAAATATCAGCAACACCAACATTACATTCACATAATCAGTACAAAACCTAGGTGTTACTCTGGACAGTACTCTCACAGTGCACCAACATGTCATGAACATATGCAAGGCTGAGCTGGACTATTGTAACTCAGTTCTGTCTGGTTCATCTCAATATCTACTCCAGAAACTTCAAAAAGTTCAAAACACAGCTGCTCTGATCATACTTAGAGTACCACAATCACAGCACACCTTCCCGCTGCTCTGTACCCTACACTGGCTATCTATTCGATCCAGAATCAAACACAAAATTTGAACTCAGTGCTACGTTTCACTGTCGAACTCTAGTCCAACATACCTATCCGACCTCACCCATTGTACACACCAGCAACATACTTACGCTGGTATACTCATTATTCCAAGTATGAAAACAAAGTCATATGGACAGCGTTCTTTTGCATACCAGGGCCCAGCAACGTGGAATGAATTGCCCATTGAACTTAGACACAAAGACACAGTGATCGCATTCAAAAGTGCTCTCAAAACTCACTTATTTCGACTGCAAGAACAAACTTAAAGACCTAATAATGTTTCCTACCTGAAATATTCTCTGCATGTTTTTTTCTTCTCTGTTTTCTAATTGTATATATAATTGTCGTCATGGAGCCTTTGTCAAGCAATCGTTTGGATAGTATATACCCAAATTTTCTGATTTTAATATATTGGCGTTAATATATTTATCTCTCGTCTCGTACAACTTTGATAGTGAAATATAAATAACAAGGATAAATAACTCGGATATCTCCTGTATGTCGTATTTGCTTCACATCACTTTAAAGATGAATTCACATTTCAAGTACAGTGTTACATGCTTCTCTTGAAAACACCAAACGATATTATTGAGCATTTGGAAAATTTAGTGAGGTCTTGTATTTCAATTACCGTAAATTTAAATTAATTATCTTTAATCTATGATATCGCAGTCTAGCAGCCGAATAATTTATCAAGATTTATAAATGAACGACGGGCCAGTATTATGCATTGTATGACATTAAGAATATTATGTCGTGTGAAATCACTCATCAACTGATCTAAACTGCAATTAGACTAATTTTAGAAACCCTGTTCCTAGAAAAGAAGTTCGGATCTTCATACCCATGTTATGAGGATGAACACCGAATTATTTTCATTTATCAGGCGCCAACACGTAAAGAAATGCAAGCTACAACATATTTTATTTGAAATTATTTTTTATATTTAACAAGATGTTTGAAATAAATGCTTCTCCGGATTACTTCTATGCAACGAAGATACACAAACATGACTGAAAAGAAAACGCTTTTAATTTGTATTTATTTTTATATGATGTGATCAGAATAGTGCGTGCCTTGCTATGAGATCACATGCACATCAAAATAGTGTGTGCTTGCTGTCATAT
Organism: Sinohyriopsis cumingii; assembly: GCA_028554795.2. Lineage (NCBI taxonomy): Eukaryota > Metazoa > Mollusca > Bivalvia > Unionida > Unionidae > Sinohyriopsis > Sinohyriopsis cumingii. The sequence goes on from CM068829.1 coordinate 119,629,810, forward strand.
CATATATATATCAGCATATTGTGTGTCTTGCTGTCATATCACGTACATATCAGGATAGTGTGTGCCTAGCTTGATATCACATACACATAGAATAGCATGTGCCTTGCTGTCAGATCACATACACATCAAAATAGTATATACCTTGCTGAGATATATTGAATATCATTTTAATTAGACTGTCAGTAAACAAGACCACCAGCCAACACACAATCATGCAATATATTGGCATGAATTTTGTTGCGTACTTTATGTCATCCGTGTGAACTTGACCTATTTACTACAGTCAGGGGCGTATTAACCATTAAGCAGACTAAGCACGTGCTTAGGGCACCAGGGCCAAAGGGGGCACCACAAAGTTGAGAAAAGGGTGAAAAGAAAAAAAACGAATGAAGATTTGTAAACAAAATTGATAAAAAATTGATCATAATGTTCTGTTTCTTGATCATGGTGCACCCTAGGGTTATCTTCCCAGTTGTACGTGGAAAGGAGGGGGGCACCAACATTTGTCAGTGCTTAGGGTACCAGTGAGCCTTAATCCGCCCCTGACTACAGTTGTATCAAGGTGAAATTATGATTTTATCGTCAGTCTTAACACAATAGCCAATAACATTATCACCATGCTAATTATATGTGACTATAGTCAATAACTGAATCACCATAGTATAATAACTGTCATCATGCTATAATAAAGCAGTCACAATACTTGAGTCACCATGCTACAATAACTGAGTCACCACGCTAGTTTTTCCGTGTGTATGCAACGGCAGTAGGTAGCATTTATAATTCCGTACCTACGTGATTCCCTGTCAAACCTCCTGGCAAGATATTCGTGGGAAATAATGGAAATAATGAAATTATAGATAATATCTACGTTTTTAGCAGACAAAGGAATTAATTTAAATTTTATAATTAGATTCTGATATGTATCAGTAGGAAAAAAATTATGTCGCCAAAATGACCATATCACTTTTGGAACTACATTCTTTTCCCGTTTAGGAAATATATATGTCCTTTTGTATGTTATTCAAATCTTTATTTCCATCTATAGGTCTATTGCATTCTTATTCTTCTACTTCTTCTTCTTCTTCTCTGTCTCTCTGTCTCTCTCTCTGTAAAGAAGTCAAGAAGGGTCAAGATCTATACAATAAGTTAAGGATAAAAGCAAGGCTGCATCCGCCATGAATATTCATGAAATTATGCTAAAATAGAAAACGGTCTTAAGAAAGACCAGTTAAGTTCGGATTTTAGAACGCTTGGACAAATTACCAACAGCATAACCAAGTCTTTGAAATCGTACCGTATTTGTTTTCCAATGCAATATGAAAAATACATGACTGTTTACAACATCCCTTATTCAATCTATAATTGTTTAAACATATTTCTTAAATCTATGTTAAACTTATGCTTTACCAGGAATCCAGTGATTAAGAAGAAATATTGGCTTGTATTTTAATAATTTAGAAAATAGTTGGAAATCAGGTACTAATGTCTTAATTATAATAAAATAAAAACCAATATTTTTTCTAGCCCTTACAAGACTCAGGTGAGAATAATACACAACTTTTTCTCCAAGTCAAGCAAATATTTAGCTTATTCAAGTAAATCAGACATATAGCTCATTCAAGCACAAAGCTTCAACAACTTTACCTTGGTAATATGATACCGTATTTCCTGTCGTTTCATTCATTTGACTCCGTTAGATGGGTATCTGATAAATCTTAATTTTCCAACTTGTTTTGTAAATAAACCTTTACAAAACTCTTATGATATCATTGATAATAAATAAGAAACTCGATATCGCATTTCCTTGGGAATTACTAAGAGAAGATGTCATTTAAAAGAATTTCTTACATAAAATTAATTACATTTTACTGAAGTAAATCAACTCATTCATAATAAACATCAGCCATTTATGAAAAAGTTCCGCCACTCTGCACGAGCAGAACCAGTCAGTGCGGTTATCGTATGAGGGAAAAATCAGAACTCCTTTAACATATACTGAGAAATAATGGCACCATATGAGATGGCCCATTCATTAATTAAAAACAAATGAAACTATTTTATTTGCCAACTTCTCACTGTCGAGTCGATCTGCAAACTGCACGGACTCAGACCTGTCGTCGTATAATGCTCCGGCAGATCCGATTCTGTTCAGTTTGTTAAAAGTAATCATTAGAAAAAACAACATAGGCCCTGATCTGCAAGCACATAATGCTACGGCAGATTAAAATCATTGCTGTGCAGTTTGACACGACTTATAAGGTAGCATATACTTTACTAGGGTTGCATATATATATATATATATATATATATATATATATATATATATATATATATATATATATATATATATATATATATGATTTTATTATATCTGATTTAATATATATTTAATTCAATTTAATTCTTTGTTTGTCAGTTTTAAATTGATTTTTATGTTTCATCACATGCTATTATAGATGGAGATGATACTTTTTCCAGAAAATAGTTTGACCTTGACTGTTCGTGTTAGTAAACACCAGGACTCGAACTTGAAATCTTTAGAACATTGTGTTATTAGGACTTCTAAAATTGTATTCCTGGATTATTCTTGGACTACTTTTGGACTTGATTCTATAAACCGTAAGTTCATAATTTTTCATTTTTACAGTCTTTTTTCCAGAGAAATAAATTATTATAATTTTCAAAGCTTTTTGTTTTCGCTCTTTCTTGTGTTACTGTTTATTCGAGCCTAAACACGTAATATAAGAATATATATAATTACTTATCATTTCAAGTATGTTATTTATCAACGTAGACATGTGGCATGTGAGTGGACTGTGCATACACAATTTATCAAACTTTTTCGCTGACTTTATCATCCAGACATCACTGCTAGAATGTTACCTTTAATTTATCTCTTTATCCTTGAAAGCTTGTTATGTGTTGCCATGTTCTGCTGCTTGTGACAATTTGAGTCCGTAAGTAACGCAGTCTCCATCTCACTAGCGAAGGTTCCGATATTTTTGTGGATAGGGTAACGTATCTGAGCCATGGCTAGTGAAGATGAATCTCCTTCAGTTCTATTGTTCGTTTGCTGTGCCATAGCCACATCCATCCATCCCACGCCATTGCTTATGTATCTCCTTTCACAGTGCACTGTACACGTTAGGCATAGAAAGTTGTCTTCTGTCATCGCAATAATTATATGTGAACCATCATAGGGTAATATGAATTTGGGATCAATACATGTTTGTCTGTTTGTAAGAATAATAGAGTTGTTTTGGGTTAGTTCCCACTTTTAATTCTAAAAATAATTATTGTGCATTTAGGTAGATGTTTTCAATCATGTTTTGTGGTTATACAGAAAGGCAGGCCTATATGGGTATATAATAAATATTAACAATTTTCATCTAACGTAATCTAGGTCAGTATTAATGTCCTATTGTTTGACAGTATGTTTTACCAAGTCAGTGTTTATAATTATTAGGACAGATATTTTTAGTAAAAGTAATAAGATTGAAATTTTCTCTAAATTGTATTAAAAGTAATTTTTGATTAAATTATATTGAAAGTAATTTTCTACTAAAATATATTGAGATTAACTTCATTTATTTCGGTATTACAATTATATACTATTTAATAAAGATTTCTCCCTTATAAGCAAAAAGGCAAAACACACTTTCACTATACATTTCCCTTGATCGTAAGTCAGCAAAAGCTACACTCGGTATGTTGTGTAAGTTGCTGAATTAGCGGATTCCTATAATTCTCTGACTGACCAAGCTATAAGCTCCACGCGCTAATGTGGCAAATTTGTCTGTCTAATGACGTACATAGACCTAGACGATAGTCTGTAAGAAACTATGAAGCCTCACTTTGAGATTCTGGCGTAACTCAAGGACTAGACGTGTGACCATATTTGAATGCGTCCTAAGAAACTGTATAAAAGTGAGACGAATTAGACCTTTCATCGGAGTCTCAAACGGGTTTGTATCGTTACAGAATCCCGTACCTCCGCGTGTCATATTTCCCAGATGTAGCCCTTTCTACGCCGTGAAAGCGTCAAGACAGCTTGAACTTCTTCTTTCTCTCTCTCTCTCTCTCTCTCTCTCTCTTATCTGGTCATGGGAAACAAGCATTACTAAGACTTCTATGAGAACACTATTGTTATAAAAGTTGGTGGAGAACATAAAAGTACTTCTCATATAATAATGATTAAACGTATCTCTTCTTGAACAAGGAACGGTGTAAACAAAGACGCTTATGATGAATTACTATTTAGTAAATGACATGCGAGCAAAGGGATTAGCTTGAATTTTGTTCTAATGAATATTTTAACGTGTCCCTAATTTTTTTTAACCTGTTCTATTTTTTAATGAGAATATGTTTAGCGTAATTGCTACTGTAAATCGAAATTAAATATCGGTCTCTGGGCCCAATAGACTATGTTTTAATACAAACCAATGACTTATCTTATGTCGCATCGTACCATGGAATAATACTGATTTGGAAATAACATGTTGTTAGGCAATACGACCGGTTTAGAAACGACACTTTTTCAAGCAATGTGACCGGTTTGGAAATCACTTTGGCAAGCAACACAACCGGTTCGGTAATCAACTTGTCGCACAAGACTGGTTTCAAAATTACCTCTTGAATTTCCTCTTTAGAGATTGATGAGTAAATTTTACTAAATGTTTATTCCTGGAAGCAATTATTTATCATGAGCAGAACTCGGAAAACGTTCACTTGTAACAGTTTATCATCGGTGAGCTTACATTTGCTTAACATTTTCCAGAATAAATCTTGCATTTAGAACACTAAGACTAATTTGTAGTTTGGTTGTCAATGGTAATGACTAATACATTCTGTGTATAGTATCGTCATCTTTGAGGTGAATTCTAGCTACATTCTCTTCCAAATCAACAAATAAATACGTTGCGATAAAATCATAACAAGATTCTGTCTATCAGGATACCGGTTAATGAAACACATTTTGTTAACATGTACTAGAAAGTCAAGAATAAAATGGTTATCTAGTGCTATTCCTTAGCAGTTGGGTAGGTGGGATACAATTTGAAGGAACACTACAGCATAAGATGAAACAAATTATAAAATTCAACGCTACTGAAAAGGAATGCTGTCCTTGTAAAACAAAACTTTCTGCTCCATAAAGCACATGTCAGGATTTAGAACGGAATAGATAATTTAAGTCAAATTTCCCAAATTATTTAAACAAACGCTCCGGTGGCCAAGCAGAGAGAGAGAGAGAGAGAGAGAGAGAGAGAGAGAGAGAGACAGAGAGAGAGAATGTTATAATGTATACTGTTAATCGGAAATATTTTCTTATTACCCAACAAAATACTTGCTTTACCAACTCCTCTAAAACTGCATATTAAAACTGCTATACTTAAAGGAGAGTACATTACCATGCATTACAACTATTGCATCTCATCGGTGGCACCAGTACATAGTCTTTTATTTTCACATACAGCAGCAGAGAGGGCGAACAGCCTCTAAATGATTCACCCGTATTTTCGCAAAATACGACTTCCTATGAGATCGCCAAAAATCGCGTTATTTTCTCAGTATCGGACATGAATCGACGTTGTTCGCCGAACTTAATAGACTCCAACCCCACTTACTGGTTATTGCGATTACCAGCGATACATCGAAGGAAAATATGCGATTGTGTCGGTGCCAATTTGGAAGCGCGCCCTCTCTGCTGCTATTAATTAAAAATCGTATCAAGACCCACACGATATTTTGTTTTGGGGTCATGTAAATTTATTGTTATAAATCCGTATGGAGTAGCTTTCGCTCGTGAAAAGAAATCTCTAAATTTACTTATATCCATGTCACCGTCACACCAGTTCAGATAAATATATCGTAGCGTGTGTACACCAGCTCCATTAAACACAGCAAGAATATTACAATTTTCTCTGATTACTGGCGGTATTTGTGTTAATTTTTGAGTAACATAAATCACATCTGTGTTTTTATGTCTACCTCTGGAAAATATCCTAGCTGGATTTGATTGTTTATCCAATATTACATCATCGTACACGACTAAATTGTTAACTGACCCGTCAAGATCATCCACATAAGGTGATTCATCAATACTAGTAATAAACTCGATAACACCATCACCGTTTTCATTTAACGATTTTGCACGTTCATTAAAGTCTTTCAGCACATTATAGCATCTCTGATCACCTACAGACGGGGCTACCAAATACAACGTATCCCACTTCATCCACTTCATTATCAAATTGAGTAGCAATTGTGTTTTACCCGATCCAGATGGACCCGTGATAATCATTCGGACAGAATTTGGTAGCATCGGATGATGCTTAACCGGTTCTCGTTTTCTTGTTGCAGAAAAGTCAGTGATTTCCCTGTTATAGAAATATATAAAATAATATGGATTTATATTGTGTGAAATGTAGGGCGCGCACACCGATAAGCGATCTAACAACCATTACAACAAAAACCAATCGACAAGCACTCACTGGTAAGTGTGAACGGTGCGGTACAAAAAAATTTAAATTTATTCCCAGTGGCAAGTTAAATTTATAAAAAAGCAACACGGAGGTGATTTTGCAGCAAAATTAGGAAAATTACCCGGAGCTCCATGGGCTAAATACCCAAGAGAAAAACATCTTCCAGGATATAAATACTGCGGCCCTGGAACTCGACTTGATATCAGACTTGACAGCCAAGACCAACCAAAACCAGGTGAATATCCAATAAACGCTATTGATAAAGCGTGTCATACTCATGATGTAGCTTATATAAGTAAAGATCTGCAGCATAGGCATATCGCGGATGTGAAATTAATTCACGCGCTAAATTCCATCACTGATAAATCTCTCAAAGAAAAATTAGCTAGTTGGTTAATAAAATCCGCAATGAAAGGTAAATTAGCACTAGGCGCTGGTAATTAATTATAATGGAATCGATTTATTATTCCCCAAAAGTATATTGAAAAGGCAACGCAGCAATTAGTAAACTCGCCAGCGCGGCAAAAGTCACACGTGCCACTGCAGCAAACTGGTTATCCCGGCAGGAAATATGGCAAATTTAGCTACCGCCACCTAAGCAAATTCACTTTGCACATTTTAATGTCAGCGTCCCAAAAAAGTTCATAGGCTGATATATTATTTCTGCCACATGATACCGTTAAAAGACGAACATACAAGTACGCACTAACTGTGGTTGACGTTGCAAGTAGATACAAAGAAGCAAAACCGTTGTCAACAAAGACAGCAGCTGAAGTCGCTTCTACGTTTAAACGAATTTATCAACGTGGACCCTTACAATGGCCACAGCTGTTACAAGTTGATCCTGGCAAAGAATTTCAAGGTGCAGTATCATCGCTGATGAAACAACATAACGTCACCATCAGACGAGGACATACTGCAATTCATTGTGATCAGGCAATTGTTGAGCGATTTAATCGAACACTTGCTGAGCGGTTATTTGGATATCAATACGTGGAGGAATTCATTCAAGGCAAGAGATCTCGCGAATGGGTTGCAAGATTACCAAGTGTGAAAGATGCATTAAATAATGAGATTACTCGAACAACCAACATGAAACCGATTAGCACAGTCACAAAAAATATATAACTACGTGATTTTTCAGCGCTGCCAGTGCTGGGTAATGACACTGTGAAATATTTATATGAGCCCGGTGAACTTGAAGGTGGTAAAAAGGAGCGACTGATCCTATTTGGAGTATTACCACACACAAGATATCTAGTATAACTAGATCTGCTGTGGACCAGCAATCTACAGACTGGATTCAACTGTTCCTCAACGTGGATTTACACGTGAACAATTACAAGTAATTCCCGAAGACACACAATTACCGCCCAGATCACTTAACTAGCACCCTGACATCGATTACATTCAAGACAGGTCAGCATCACATTTTCTCGTGTATGACCGCGACTGTTATCTTTTCTATCTACGGTAAATTGTCTTGGATTATTACTCGAGTACTGCCACAACATTACACAATTACAGCTCGCACAGTGATTATTCTGCTGTTGTTTCAGCGCGTTAATAAATTCAACGTCAAGATTAAAGTCGCGATTATTTTTTTTGTCACTTTGTTTATAACCAGCCAATCTTTTTCTTATTATATCGACTTGACATTTATCGTTGTCATCATTAATCACTGACTCGTCCAAGACAATCCTTCGTAGCTGAGATATTTTTCTAACTCGAGACACTGCAAGATAAACTAAGTTCGACCACTCGATGTGATCATCAACGATCCAAGCAACTGTGTCAGTGATCGTCAGTCCTTGAGATGAGTGAATCGTCATTGCGTATCCTAGCGTCCACGGAGATTGATCAGCGTGTAGAGCATCCTCAACAACATTGATATCAACTGCGACAACATCATTTAATACGAGATTCTGTCTCTCGGTCTGTCCTGGTATATCAACGTCAATATTCTGTAACCGCGAATCAGCTGGTCTATAACACAACGGTACACATGTCTCTGACTATCTATCTACCTGCCACTATCAAATCATTTGGTTTCCACGTTTCCCAAAAGTCATTCATGGAAGTTTCTGAAATCACCTTGCGCATTATTTCACACTGAATTTTATTCGGTTGTAGTCTGATTATTTGTTTAAATTCCTTTAATTCTGCATCAAGAGATCTGTGATCATCAGTTATCTCCGAATAATAATCAACAAAATTCTTCAACCAATCGTGTAGAGATGGCCCAACAAACGGAGTGTCGCTGACGGTGATCGCCTCACATAATCACTGCAGTATTTTTTGTTAATAGTCAATCAAGAAATGTTTTTAATGTTTCTAACGGCACTGTGCACACTTCATCGTAAATAATAACTTTTGGAATTTATTTCTCTCAAATTCGGTCAGGAGTCCATGTACCGCCGCTGTATTTGAAAAAGTTGTGATAAGTACAAGAATTAACTCCTCGTTGTTTCATCTCCCTGGCGAGTCTGTGTGTTGGTGTTAGCACAATCATATCTGAATTCTGTCGAAATAATTCGATCACTCGGGTTGTCTTACCAGAACCTCCCGGCCCGTTCAAATAAACGGTTTTGTGTCTGGATACTGGATCATACACAGACGGCGCCAACGACAATTCTGATAATTCTGATTTGCAATAACTATCTTTAACCGCAACATCAGCAGATTCACAATAACAATGTAACATTTCTTGTTTTATTCTCCACGAACCCCATAATTCATCAGTGCTTGTGAAACGAGCCAATAATTCTGAATATCTTTTATCGATATAAAATGAATCCGTAGCAACTCTAACTGCAGTGTCAGGAATTATATTTATCATCGATAGCAAATTTATAGAAACATAAGCAAGCATTGAAGATCTTAGATGTGTGTACTGAGTTGATTCTCCATCAATGTAACTAACATTTGTACCTAACTTTTTCCCGTCGGATAAGTAAATATCTTGTCGATCACAAAATATATCTTTTTCTGCTGCATCAGCGACCATAAATTTATACTCGGCGGGATCCATAATCAATCTTGCGTGATGCCTTTAATGATCATATGCACCACCCTGAGTAAATTTACCGATTATTCTCCTACCGAGATCCTTTGCTGTTTTTTTCACTGTTGCTGAGTTTAATCTTAAGAATATTAGGAGCATCATTAACAATGACATCAACAAGAGTATTTGGACATTCCCGCGCATATTCTTCGATGACCTCGTCTACGTTGGTACGCTCCGGTGTTGGTAACCAAACCGAAGTCTACAGCCGATATGATATAATTGCTTCACTGACCGCCAACGATATTAATACGTTACTGTCAAGCATATATGATAATAACACTATTGGTGCCCAACGTTTCTCCGAGAAGTGTCTACCAAACCAAACATAACAGCACGGATGAAGATTTTCAGCGAATTCAAACGACACTACACGAGCAAATCCTGTCAGATCAAAATCGGGTAATGGACCATTAATTGATACTCTTACCATCTCATGGCAAGGATGACCAAATCTTTTAAAGAATTCGTTACACTCGCCCATCCCGTGAAAACTTCCCGGATAACATGCGACCATGTCCACGGAAATCACATCCTTGTGGTTATATTCGGTACTCCACAAACCGCCATGTCCATATTCAATACAACTTAACTGAACATCTTCGAGAAACTTAGCGCGTGTTGGTCTCCATGAATTTCTCTCTCTCTCTCGCGGCGTGGGCAGCAACTGACTGAACTGTAAAACAATTAGTTAATAATTGCTCAGTATTTTCTGAATATCTCTGTGCGAGTTTTCTCATTTCTTCGTGTAGAGATTCTTTACGATATAAATCGCCGTTAGGTCTTACAAATTGATCATACTTGCCATCTTCGGAACTTTTAAACAACCACACTGACACGGGATCGTTTTTACTTATCCGGTTGATAGCATCGAACATTCCACCTCCAGAGTTCTCTGACGAGTAATATCTCACAACACGATCTCGTGGAAATATTGTTACTGCACTGGTCCAAGCATGAGCTTTATGGTCGATAATTTCGATTGGTGCTCCCTTTGACTTACTGGCTGATTCATATAAGACCTCTCCCGTTAACGTTTTTACTACCATTGGAAATTTTAATTTACTTGATAACTCAGCGACATCGTTTATTGACGCTCCTGTTTCCTTGACCGATTCAGCCCACTTCGCTATTTTTTCACGTCGCAGATGATCGGTTAAACCATTTCCACGTTTCGCATTTGTAAAATATTCCATAACTCTCTCGGCTACACAATTCAGCTTTGAGAATCTCATCGGGGCAAGATCATTAATGTTAGGTCTATCATTTAGCTGATAAATTCCATAAACAACCGCGGTAACAGGATACGATCGAGCGTAATATGGTCTGTCAATCCCAGTTAACATTCCTGGTTTGGAATCTTTACTTAACACAACGGTTTTTCCATCAGCAAGGACAGGGTCACGTTTATCACGGATAATTCATGTATCGGAATCCGCCTGCACAATAAATTTTATTCTGAAAAGATATTTCTGATTAAAGTAATCGATAATCGCTTCCGCTCGTGCATCGTTCATTGTAGCATCAAAGACAGAGTCCTTGACAGAGTCCTTGAAAGAGTCATCGCGTATAATTTTGAATGTAGACGAAAATATCAATGATGTAATTGTTGCTATTAAAAAAATAGAACATGACGGCATAAGTTTATCAGATGAACTAAATCCTGAAAAAATCATTTCTGACTTTGAAACACTGCAGGAGGATAAACAACAAGGGCGGTATATTCTGCCATTCCAATATAAATTTATAAAGAAAATTCAGACGGCTATGTATCAATCACTAGCCACAGTAGAAGAAACGCGAATAAAGGTATTTGGTTCGTTGTCTCGTGCAATTGAAAAAATTAGGTCGGAATTATCTCTTGAATATAAATTAAAAAAGATAATTAATTCTCGTGTGAGACAATTAAGAAAAATTATATCAGATCGTGAAGCGATCAAAAACGAAAGTTGATTTTATCAAGTACGTGGAAATCAAGTAAGTACGTGGAAATGAAATCGAAAGTAAAAAAACTGATTACAATATTTATTTTTTTCACTGACAATATTATATTATATTTTTTTTGTTTTTCACTGAAAATTGTTGGATTTACACGATTTTGACTAGTTAAAACCCTTTCAAAATTAGTGAATCAGTCGATGTGCACGATTTTGACTAGCAAATACCCTATCAAAATTAGCAAATCAGTCAATGTGCACAAAATATATATAAATAAAATATTTTTACTGTTGCTCGTGCACAAAAATAAAATTATTATACTTGCTTGTGAAATCGGCCAATTTCCATGATATTTACTAGTAAATACCCTATCAGAATTAGCAAGTCCGACGATTTGCACGATTTTTACTAGCTAAATACTTTCCGAATTAAGAAATTCGACGATTGGCATGATTTTGACTACCCAAATACTTACCGAATTACAAGCGTTGACAGATTTTCAGCTAAAAATAAATTTCTTATAATTCTGAGCGACAGTTTCACGATGAGATCTTTACGGTCGCACGAGTAAATTAATATTTACCGTTGCAATCCTCAAATCTAACAAATGCCCGGATTGATCAGTTAGTTTAAAATTTATTCTTGACAATAACGGACTATGACACCGCAGATAAACTGGATTAACCGGCTCTTGCGTGATTAAAGACCCAGGTGGAACTTGCGGAGTAAATGAGTATAAAACATATCCCTGTTGTGCTTGATTTGATACTGTTGTGTCTGTGTTGTAGCTTCCATCGACGACATCACTGACGAGGTTAATCGCGACCACCGAAGATATATTTACGATTTCCGGAGTCACATGTCGTCCTTGCCCCGTTGGATCATTGTCGTGACGGAGAATAGTTGCCACGGGTAGTGTTTTTTTTTTGTGCTGTGCAAGAATATCAACGAAGAACTCATGAATGGTATCATTGACGGATTTTCTTAACTCGGCTGCGTTATACCCCAGAAATTTGAAATTTGGCAGCGTAGCTTCTGTTAACGAGTATGTAGTTAAAAATCGTTCAGGCAGACGCAGTGGTGCCTCAGGAGCAACTTCAGGCAACCCTAACACTGTTCTGATCGAAGATTGGTATATATCCACGGCGTAGTTAGAAGAGTTTATCTCGATCGCGGAAGACAGCGTTAATTTATGGGCTGTTATTGCTATTTTGGATTCTTTCCCGGTGATATTTTTTATTCGACGTTGTAATTCATCATTAATTTCTTAGATTTGATAAGACCCGGTTGGTAACCCAATGACGTTCCAGTCGGGTGTACTATCTTGTTTATTTTTGTACGCGTATACCAGCGAATTATTTGCTGTTAATCCGCCGAATGATTTTGATATGATATTGGGCCAACTGTAGTATACTCGCAACTGTGACAGCGCGATCTCGCTTACCGACATCGCAGTTGGAAAATTAAAACTGAATTCGGGTTAGGTTGAGCTTACTGTTATCATTGTGGTTTTTACGGGAGTTGTATTTGCAGCTATGTCGAGTAAAGCTTAAAGTGATTCCGTCATTGTTATTTATTTTATTTTCCTTCAAAACGTGGGACTGCTTGCAGTCTTCGTATAGTTTTGCCATGTTTGCGAATTCGGAATCTGATATTGTTTCATCGTTGAGGCTTGATGGTATCAGCGACGATAATTTCAAGTATGCTGCTGTTGCTGTGTTTAGCCGCGTGACAGCGTCGTGTAGTTTTATGTTTGTGCACGTGGATATTTGTTTCGCGATTATATTAAAAACACCAACTGCGGCCGCTGATGATGAAACGCATATTGTTACCGCGATTGCAGTTGTTACCGGCGTTAGTGCTGATAATACTACTCCGGTGGATGCAACTAACGCGGATACCGAGTATACTATAGCATCTAGGATAATTACACGTCGCCGATATTTTTCTACGCGCGTTGTGTATTCGTCTATGATGGTTTTTAATTCTGACTGCCATTCGCGTACTTGATCGTATCTATATTGTTGCGCATCCAATGTTGTTGTCGTTAACTCTGTTAACGGGGCCATTTATCATTTTACGCAGTAACCAATTGAGGTGTTTCAGCTACAAATTCCAAACACCACCAGTAAGATGTTGCGGTTAATTTCTTATCGGCTGCTTCCAGTATAAACGTTTCTTCGGTTTCGCTATTTAATATGATAGTCACACCCCGGAAAACATGTCTGTGGAATGTCGCCAGGGATACGTTATAAATATCTCAAATTTTGCAGCACTGAACACAGACAGTCTAAACACACCAGTGACTGTTGCGGTATATTTGATGGTATTATTTTGTTTTGACCATGTTGCAAATCCAGATGACACCGTGTATACGATATTGGTAATATGCCCGGGAGTAACTCCAGGTAGGATTTTTATTAGACTAATTTTGTTAACGATCTCAGGAATTCCCTTACGACATCTTCGAGTGTTTTTTTGGTTGTGTCAATGTTAATTTTGATATCAGAAAGTTTTGTGAGCTGAGTGCCGGAGAATTTATCTATGGCTTCATCGGTTTTTTTAAAATTTCTGCGAAATCTTGCAAAAGCGTTTACGTGAACGGCATACTCGGCCCGCAACGTGGACAATTTACCGTCAACGGTGCCATAGTTAACGTCTACGTATTTTTTCGTCGCGGCATCTTCGTCGGATGTTGGATCTCGTAGCACCGTTATCTTGTTTCCATTCATGTTGAGTTCACCTGTCATTGTGTCACAGATACTTTTCACGCGACTAGCAACATTTTTTGCAATTTCATCTTTGATGCCGGCAATTGACATACCTGAATCTCTGATTTTTCCGCTGTTAGTGAACAAAGGGATGTTACCCGGCGTAGCGCCAATAATCCTACGAATTATTTCATGCCATTTGATATCGCTGGTTTTTAGTTTTCCATATCGGTCCTGAAAAATAACAACCTCATCTGAGTCTATTCCGGAGAGATATAAAAGATTGTCAACGTCAACTTTGGTCTCATATTTTGATAAATCCACATCATCGCGTTTTTTACTTTTTATATCGCTGAGAGATCTTCCGTAAATATCAACCATTATTCCTTTTGTTTACTTTTAATTTCATGTTGTCGTGTTGTGTACTCGTGCACGGCCTTATGAGGTGATTTAGTTGACGCTGATATCGCTGCAAGCACGTTAATTGCCTCACGACCACATATTGGTGGATCAGTTAGTGTTTGTGTTGGTAGCGTTGAATACCAGACTGGAATTTGTACTCGTTGCACGTATTTTAGAAAGTCAACTGGCGGAGCTAACCCGTACGAATCGAAATAGATAATTTTACGTGGATTGATCGCGTAAGCATTTCAGTGAGTTCCAGGACCATCGCTGTTATCGAGATTAATAATTCCTGTTTCTGGATTATTTGGTTGTTGCAGTAATTGATCTCGCATTAAAACGCTTCTGAAATTTTTTATTTTTAATTGTTTAGCGGCATCGAGTAAATCAAAATTTGACATCGGTGTCATCGTAGATAAGTTCCCGGTAGTCTGAAACCGGATCCGTTTGCGTATTTTCCCAGATAAGTCCCGGGAAGTCTGAAACCCGCTCCTTTTTTGTATCCCTGACAGTTGCTTTCTTTAATGCCATTCCAGCAGCGGTTCCAACAGCACCTAACGCAGCTGCTTTTGCTGGAGCGGCTGCGATAATTATAGCTGGTAACGCTGCGAGAAGAGGAAATATACCACTGGTTTTAATCATGTTGCTGATGGCTTTTGGAGCGAAATTAAGTTGAACTCCAGTTTTGGCTTTCTTTGCTTTGTTGAGGTGATTTAGTTGAGTTTTAGTCAACGATAACTTGTTTGGGCCACCATTAGCAATTTGATCCCGCGCCAGTGTTGTCATTTCCTCACATGCGCTCGCGTTTTTCGATTGTAATTTTTTCACCTGATCGGGAGTCAGAGTGACATTAACGTGACTGTATGACATTTTGATAATTAATGCGAAAGATCTAATTGTCTACATGTTTTCCACTGGTGCATCAACAACTCTCATTCGACCACTAACGCCTTCAAGTAACATTACTTTGTCACTGAGTATGACCGCGATTGCTCTGTAAGGACCATAAACAATTGTCCGACCATCTGCAATTTTAGGTAATACACCTACGCGAGCTCGAAAATGTATATAAACGACAGATTGCTTGGATAAATCAAGATGCTCCAGCGGAAAGTAATAAATCTGGTACAGATTTGTAAAATCAAGCTGTGGTATTTGCGTCCCAGTATCTATATTTACATTACGCGCCAGAAGCGTCAGCCATCGGTTGTATGTGCGCGCCACATGATTATGTGTAAAACTTAATGATGTATCCTCAGACGGTTCTTGTTGTCCGTTTATTCTCAATGAAACCTCGGTAACGTCGAGTTTGTCAAATATCATATGCGAACGTTCCTGACTGCCCACCCGATTATTATTTTGCAGCGCAATAAAAATATGTCGCGGCGCAGAAACACCCTGCTGTGATGCTATATGCCAAGTAAATATATCTTTGACTTCACTTTGTGTGACGTCTGTACTGTTAACCATGATAGCAATGATTTACCACCTTGATTCATAAAAGAGAGTAATCGCGGTTCTTCTGTGACCGACGGAGTTAATACCGGCATCCACAGTAAGAGTTTTGTTATATTTACCATACCAGCATCAGCAACACCAGCCCCTCGCCAGACTGCATCATTAGCATCACCTTTTTTTACGAGCACAACTGTGTGTTTAGCTCCAAAGATGACCTTTCTAATATACCTGCAAAATACGAAGATGTGAGAAAGTGGAATCGCACATGAAAATCTTCTTCTATTTCCTGACAACATTGATTGGCGTGTTGCAAATCCTAAGTTGTGAGTCGCGCTACCACTAATAATTATCGGCTCCACATCTGCGTCATCAGCAGCGGCAGAGTGTTTTTTTGGTCGTCTCGTAGTATATTGAATATGATCGGCGTTGTCGGTAATATCTTTAGCAACATCATTGATGGACCAGCTGATCTTGTATAATCATCAGAATATCTTGCTAGACCAATTATTGTTGTAGCAACATCGACATCACTCTGAATCGATTCGATATTTCTTCCATCAATAATATATGTGGCGCTACTAAACAGTGCCATAATCCCATTACTGACGAAACCAACTCGTGCATTGGCATCGTATGTATTATTATCTGCATTTACAAGTTCATCTTCTACTTCAATAAACGCCTCACAGGGCAAGAAATATCTACTTGCATCATGAACTTGAAGTTCGATACGCCCTCGTTGATTTGGTAGTCGCGCGTAATAGGAATAAAATTGATAATCACACACTGATTTATCTTTTTGGACCGGCTCATCGATATCGAATGCTGGGTCGGACATGCGTTTGAACATTTTATACAATTGGCTATTTTCCAAATGGTGATTATCGTCGTCTGACACGAAGTCCACTTCCTGCTATCAAATTCGCTGTTATATTTTTTCTGCTTCATTAACCCCCTGATTTATCAGCGCTGCTAGTTCCTGATTTGCAGCTTGATTTACTACCTTACTGGCATCCGCGGCCATAATTTCAATGCTTGCCAGTTTCACTGGCGGTGATGATTTTCATCTTATTAATCGTGCTAGTCTTTCTTTCTTTGACGAGAACGCCTTACCACCAACATCGACAATTGCACCAGGAGCTTTTTCACTAACAATATTAATAGCTTTCATTGATAATTGTTTTGCAAGAGGGCCGACTTTTGGTGCTAACCCCGGAAATAACCCCTGAACAACATCACCGAGTCCATCTCCGTAAGTTGCTCTATAGATTGGTAATCGTGAGTTTACTGCTCTGACCTGTACGGGTCTATAGTGTCTATTATACATGATCATCTTATTCTATTTGCTATTGTTTAACAACTAGTCACTGTGGTAATCATCAACGAGTTCATCAATGAGCTCTCGGTAGATACTAGTGTCCATGATACCGCCTTGAAATAATCGTCGACAGATATCAGCTGCTTCATTAATTATTTCTGGTGAGTTATTTCCAGCTCGTTTTCCTCCTATGAGAACCTCTAACCGTTGTACGTCATTGAGGATATTATCAGGACAAACAAAATTATTTCCCAAACCACTGCCAGTAGCACCGGGTACTTTTCCTAGAGGGTAAAGCGTATCGTAAGGTATTTATTTTTCCTTATCTGGATAATACATTTCTTTTTCTGTTTGTTGCAGTGGAGGAGGAAGTTGATGGGAAGGGCCTTTCTGGTGTTTTTTCTTGCTTTGTTGTTGTTTTTGTTCCTTTTCTTTTTTTTCTTTTGTGCTCGTATTGTTTGTTGTTGTTCTCGTTTTCGTGCCATTTCTTCTCGTCGTTTTTCTTTTCTTATTTGTTGTTGTTCTTGCTCTTGTTCTTTTTGTGCCATATTATAATTTTCTACCCCCTGCGAATAAATTCTATAATTAGTACTTTTCTTGTCTATAGAATCAATATTTTGATTATTTTAAGCACCCGGTCATTCCACGTATTACTATCTACTTTAACGTATTCGGGTTTTAAAAATTCACCTCTGGAAGTAAATTGTTCGGCAGCAAACTCACCAAACTTGGCTATATCCTGTCTAGTTTTTAACTCATGGCTTTGAATTTCATGCAAACCCTTTTCAGTAAATTTCTCCCTGAAATCAATTCCCTTTTTTCCCTTTTCTCGTTCTTCACCAACAGCACCTTCGTATTTTTCCAAGTTGTGGTGGTGGTGGTGATGGTGGGGGGGGCTATTTTTCAGCAGTCCGTTTTAATACTTGAATAAGACTCTCTTCCTTCTCCCCCTCTTCTTTCTCAGGTCCCCTAATAGCAGTTAAGACCTTTCCAGTAACCGCAATGACGGGTTTAAATAACTGTTCCGTTTCCGCTGCGTACTCAACTTGTGCTTCCTGCCGCGCTTGTAAGTTTTTTTCTGAACTCATCTCTGACAGGAATAAATTTTTTGATTGCTTCTAGTCGCTCTCTATCTGGTCTTGCTGTGTAAGATTCCGGATGTACCATATTATGATATAATAATTTTTAATTAATAGCAGCAGAGAGGGCGCGCCTCCAAATTGGCACCGACACAATCGCATATTTTCCTTCGATGTATCGCTGGTAATCGCGATAACCAGTAAGTGGGGTTGGAGTCTATTAAGTTCGGCGAGCAACGTCGATTCATGTCCGATACTGAGAAAATATCGCGATTTTTTGCGATCTCCCAGGAAGTCGAATTTTGCGAAAATACGGGTGAACCATTTAGAGACTGTTCGCCCTCTCTGCTGCTCATACATTAATGTGAAAGAGTCAACATCCACTCTTTCGATGTTTACGCCGAATACTACTATTTTGATTTGTCATGTGATCATATTAGCATAGTCGAAAGATATTTTTAAACCAGGCAATCCCTATGTATCTAGAGGTATGGCCGTCTTTAAATGCGATTTTTACCCCTATTAAATTGAATGTTAGCTTAATTTCAAAATGTTTCGAAATATCGAATCAAACAGAAAAAGCAATGTTAGTTTATGCAGTAGAGCCCCTTTTAAAACTCGGGGTGATTTCTTGTACATTGTATGCGTCAACATATCCCCGAAAAGGTCAGCGTGGCAATGGATTTCACCCATCTATGATTATCGCTGATGCAGGCAAAATTCAGATCATGAGTACCGCACGTACTCTCACTGTTTACGTGTGCCTGTACTCGAAAACAAAACTGTCATTTGAATACGGTACAAGTTTACAAGTAGGTGACAGCAGATCTCGTTTTCGAAATTACTTGTCACAGAGTGTCGTCAGTACCGTCTGAGTCTACAACACAGGTTTTACAAAATCTAAACAAACTGAACTTGCCAATCTGTGTTTTGTTGCTACACAGAGCATGATCGTAATATTAGTACTTCATATGTATTTTGAGGGACTGCAAATTTTACAGTGTAAACCAGACATGTGCAACTTACTCCAGGGCGAGGCCCAGATAAGCGATACATACATACATACATACATACAGGTATGCTTGCATGGATGTGTGCAGTTGAATCCATAGATGTTAAAAACGTTAAAATTAAAATAAAAAACGTTAAAAACGCATTTTTTTCTCAATAAATAAAAATGAAAAAAAAAAACGTTCCAATATTTTACTTATTTACACGCTACATACCAGTTTTAAAGTTTCAGTGATACAAATATGAAAAAATGTCAAAAGTTTTAAACCGTAATCCAGATAACATTGAATTTTTTTTCACTCAATGTCGTTATCACCATCTGACTGATCTGACCACGCCTGGCATACACTACCAGATATCAGCACTATGTTGTACCATGTTTACGTAAAGTATCGTAGGCTAGCATTATAGATTCATTATTGATCGATATTTGTTATCTAGAGCAGTGATCTAGAGTATGACAGAGGACCGCCTGTATGGCCGATGATAAAAAAAAAATGGAAGTACCAAATATAAAAAACGCAAATAAATAAAAACGTAAAAAAACGCGTTTTTCGATGTAAAATAAAAAAACGAAAAAAAACGTTTTTATCATCTATCTGCACCGTATGTATGTATGTATGTATGTATGTATCGCTTATCTGGGCCTCGCCCCGGAATAAGTTGCACATGTCTGGTTTACACTGTAAAATTTGCAGTCCCTCTAATCCAATCCGATCCAATGCAATACAATACAATACAATACAATACAATGTGTGTGTGCGTGTGATTTGGATTTTTAAGGTAGTTTTAACAATTCTTCAGTCATATCGCTACGATGATCTGCAGTGTGGCAGTTTATAGTGATGTCTAGCACTGGGGCATCATGCGCAGACATGTAGCATGATATCCCACCCAGTCACATTATCCTGACACCAGGTCGACCAGTCCTAACACTAACCTCTTAATGCTGAGCGCCAAGCGAGGCAGCTGTTAGTGCCATTTTTATAAGTTTTTGGTATGACTCGGCCGGGAATCGAATCCACGACCTCCCTCACCATAGGCGGACGCTCTTACCACTAGGCCACCGGAGCGGTGCTCAATAAAGTGTCTTAAAGTATTTTATTATTTATGTGGAGGCCAAATTAAAATCTCGAAGAATAAAATCATTGCATGCGGATGTGCATTTATAACAGTGAAGTAAATTACGTCCCAGTATTATAAACAGGAATGAGAAAAGATTAAATATTTGTGCACTTACTATCCACGATAAGAAGAAATCAAGCAATAACGGACAGGCCTAAAGAAGAAATAAGGAAATATTGGTCAGACCTAAAGAAGAAACAAGACAATATCGGCCAGGCCTAAATAAGAAATAAGGCAATATCGGCCAGGCCTAAAGAAGAAACAATGCAATATCGGCCAGGCCTAAAGACTTACATGCAGATATTGTTAATTGGGAAGCATCAGTAAAACAAATAAACATGGAGGTACTGTTGGTAGATAGCTAATATAATAGATTGATACAGAATGTAATAATGGGTTGGAGAAGTTTCATGGGAATAACTATAAACGTTAAATAGGTTCGTTATTAGAACGAAAATCTTTGAAATATTGACACAGAAAAAAATACAGTGAAGAATATAAGGAAATAAAAGAACACTAAGCGACGTAGCTCTATAGAAGTGTTGGCAACTACATAAGATTCATCATCGAAGGAAACTCGGCAACATAAATATAAAGGGACAAAAGTAGAAACCTTTTACTGACAGTATACGGTATATAAGAGTACAAAGACATAAACACTTTGCTGACAGTATGCGGTATATAAGGGTAAAAAGATTGAAACTCTTTGCTGACAGTATACGGTATATAAGAGTACAAAGACAGAACCTCTTTGCTGACAGTATACGGTATATAAGAGTACAAAGATAGAAACTCTTTACTGACAGTATGCGGTATATAAGGGTACAAAGATAGAACCTCTTTGCTGACAGTATACGGTATATAAGAGTACAAAGATAGAAACTCTTTTCTGACAGTATACGGTATATAAGAGTACAAAGACAAACACATTGCTGACAGTATGATGTATATAAGGGTACAAACGTAGAAACTCTTTGCTGACAGTATACGGTATATAAGAGTACAAAGACAGAAACTCAACACACTAAGCTCCAGGCACCCACTGGAGCAGGCCGACGTTGGCGGGCCAACACCTTACTACTGATCGGGGGCTGTGCGGCTTGAGGTGGGTGGTAGTCGGTCAGTGGGAAGCGACCCTTCTCTGCGCCAATCGGGTTGGACTTATAACCCATAGACAGCAGCCCAGTAGAAAGGACCCCCCATTCGTCCATGCCGGTGGGGTCCAAAACGAACGCTGAGCATGACATCTGGCGCCAGTTCGGATGCAGGACCTGCCAGAAGGAAGTGGTAGTTGACACACAGCCGCCTTAGTGGCTCCACTCCGGATTTTCTGTCTGGGTTTACTCCCAAAGCCTTTCCTTCTCCCCAAGATATCCACAAGGCAGCGGAGCCATTATCCAACGGCTGGGACTTGGTGGGTTTGGCATCAGAGTTTCCTTTTTCTAAATGAACTGCCTGACAGGGCTAACGAGCTCTACCTACCCGGGTTTGAAGTCAGAGTTTCCTTCTCTTAGACTGGCTGCCTGCAAGGGCAAATGAGCCCACTTTGCTAACCTAGTTATACCGCCTGGCACTCCGTTGCATCACACAGCAGGCTCTGTGAAAACAGTGGGCCCCGCATAAAGGTGCTGCTGTGGACACAATAGTGTAGGAGAAGCCATATGCAAATAACCTCCTGCCCAGCAGAGCAAGACAGTGGTCCCGCGGCGATCACTACACCTGGAAAGGAGAGGCTATGAGAGACGCTTCACTTTCCTTTGGAGAGCAGGACGCGTAGCCCAGATCTCGCACACTCCGCATGTGAGGAGAGGCCAGCTGGTGTCAGAGAAACTTGAGAGAAAGAAGAGCGCGGCAGCACCCACAACAACGCAGACTTCCCAGTATGTCTGCACCAACTGCAGCAGGGACTGTCACTCGCGCATAGGCCTGCACAGCCACAGCGGACATTGCCAAAACCCCAGAGACAGACGACACTCCAAGGGCGCTACTCGCATGGTGTCTCGACACAATGATGATGGCCTTATCAACAAAATCAGATTTTCAAACATTTTCCATACAAGAATCAACAGATTATTACTATCGACCAGTTGTAATTTTTCCGGTTACTGTGAATTCAGTACAGTAATGCTTGTAATTAGACGCAATGCACTGTTTGTGAGGCCATTAAAATACCCTTTATCGTTCATCTTAACCCATACAAACCAACATATTAAACTTGTGTATATATATAATTTTCGTTCTTGAGTCTTTTGTCGAGCGATTGTTAGTGTAGTATGTACCCAAATTTTCTGCTTTTCAAATATTGGCGTTAATATGTTTATCTCACGAATCGTACATCATTGATAGAGAATATAAATCACAAGGATAAATGACTATGAGACCTCCTGTCTGTCCTACTGGCTTGTCATCAATTTAAACTGAATTCACATTTCAAGTACAGTGTTGCATGCTTCTCGTGAAAATACACAACGAATGTATTGAGCGTTTGAAATATTTAGCGAGTTCTTGTATTTCAATTACCGTAAGTTTAAAATTAATTATATTTAATGTAAGATAACGCAAGTCTAGCTGAATTTAGCAGCCGAGCCATTTATTAAGATTTATAAATGAACGACGGACCAGTATTTTGCATCGTATGACATTAAGAATATTATGCCGTGTGAAATCACTCATCAACTGATCTAAACTGCAATAAGACTAATTTTAGAAACTATGTTCCTAGAAAAGATGGTAGGAATCCAGTTAAGTGTTAAAATCCGGTCAAAAACAGTTTTACCTCCTGTGATGTATGGATGCGAATTGTGGCCAAACTTGACCCAGACACAAGTCTGTCATAAATTTACTGCAAGAAGAATAGCACATCCTATTAAGTGATCACCTAAAGAGACAACAATAGCAGTCATATGTTGTTCTTCAATAAAATCTACAGAGCTAAAGGTTCATTAGCATCGAACAATGTGCTAAACAGAAGAATTCTTGATTTCGTGATACACGAGTTTCATAGCATTGGTTTTCTTAAATGGCCTATCTTGTGCTAAGACATGGCGTTAAACCCAAACAACAACAAACAACGTATTTCATGTATATATTAGTTTCATCTTTTGTATTATTGAGAACCTTATAAAATCAATATTTCAACTCATATATATTTTATACGTATGTCTAAATTGTTTAATCTTTAAAAATAGTTTGAGAAAAATATATTTTTGTATTTCCTTGGCTTTCCAGCCTGACTATGATATTAAAGAAACTGAGGCAGAACAATATGATCTTAATGACAATAATTGTGCCTTTGTAAATATATTACGTGTTTGGTGTGTTACGCATACAATAATGCCACTTAGTGTTCCTGCTACTATTATGAAAAAATGAACATAACTGAATGCAATCTCGTTAGAAGAGGAAATAAAGAAATCAGTGAGCTAATCATGGATGCATACATACATACATATATACATACATACATACGTAACATACATACATACATACATACATACATTTTATAATAAACAGTAAATCAAAACCTTTTTTAGCAACTGTGCAAGCAAAATAGTGTTGAAATGTTTGTGTAAAATACAAGAAGCAACAGGTTATTTAGAATCCAATTCTACATTTAGGAAATGAAAATCAAATTAAAGACAGGATAAAAGAGGATGGTTGATTTATGATAGATCATCTGTCATATATTGTCGTATATATCCCAATATTGTTCCCAATTATACCAAAACACTTATTTCTGAACTATGGTAACAGCTGGAGTAAACCAACTGAGAGGTATACGTTAAAGATTAGGGTGTGTTTTACATAAGAGTTACGTCAAGCTAAATTTTCTAGCAATGAAAGAAAAACATTTCTTTTCTGAAGTTTCAAATTTAACTGCAATGAAAGAGATTTTGCTGTAGAATGTTTAGGACTTGTTTAAGCGAATATTTAAATGATGCCTGATTTATTTTCTCGCATTAAATCAATTACCACACCCGACAGGCATCCATTGCGGACAGATGATCTGCTGCATGCGGTATTAACTTTCATTAATAACTACAGGGGGAAAACCAACCATGGTGGGAATCAATTAAGGCATGGAAAGAAAATGTTCCTTTTTATTAATTCGTTTGATATATATTTGAAAGAAATGAATAAAGGCGTGAACATAGAGTAAAAGAATTCGATTCTTTGTATTATTAAAGTTCTCAACAAAATAATGCCAAATTACGTACTTTTAAAACAAAAATAATTACTCGTCATCCACGTTAGGGAATGAAATTTGAGCGGTTATTGATATTTTAGCTCATTTGCATGTTATAGATAATTAAAGAAAACTTATAATGTACAAAACATATTTTGCGTCTCTTTCCGCAATATCTAAGTGAAAATAATGTGAATCACAGTGGAATTATTAGCAATTCATCATGCATAATCACAGTGAGATTATTACCAAATCATCATGTAGAATACAGTGGGATTTTTAGCAATAATTCGTTTAGAATCACAATACTATTATTAGCAATTCATCATGAAAATCAAAGTGCGATTATTTTCATTTAGTTATGTAGAATCACAGTAAGATTATTAGCAATTCATATTGTAGAATCATAGTGAAATTATTAGCAATTCATATTGTAGAATCATAGTGAAATTATTAGCAATTCATATTGTAGAATCATAGTGAGAGTATTAATAATTCATACTGTAGAATCACAGTAAGATTATTAGCAATTCATAATGTAGAATCAGTAAGATTATTAGCAATTCATAATGTAGAATCATAGTGAAATTATTAGCAATTCATATTGTAGAATCATAGTGAGAGCATTAATAATTCATACTGTAGAATCACAGTAAGATTATTAGCAATTCATAATGTAGAATCAGTAAGATTATTAGCAATTCATAATGTAGAATCAGTAAGATTATTAGCAATTCATAATGTAGAATCAGTAAGATTATTAGCAATTCATAATGTAGAATCAGTAAGATTATTAGCAATTCATAATGTAGAATCAGTAAGATTATTAGCAATTCATAATGTAGAATCAGTAAGATTATTAGCAATTCATGATGTAGAATCATAGTGAAATTATTAGCAATTCATATTGTAGAATCATAGTGAGAGTATTAATAATTCATACTGTAGAATCACAGTAAGATTATTAGCAATTCATAATGTAGAATCAGTAAGATTATTAGCAATTCATAATGTAGAATCAGTAAGATTATTAGCAATTCATAATGTAGAATCAGTAAGATTATTAGCAATTCATGATGTAGAATCATAGTGAAATTATTAGCAATTCATATTGTAGAATCATAGTGAGAGTATTAATAATTCATACTGTAGAATCACAGTAAGATTATTAGCAATTCATAATGTAGAATCAGTAAGATTATTAGCAATTCATGATGTAGAATCATAGTGAAATTATTAGCAATTCATATTGTAGAATCATAGTGAGAGTATTAATAATTCATACTGTAGAATCACAGTAAGATTATTAGCAATTCATAATGTAGAATCAGTAAGATTATTAGCAATTCATAATGTAGAATCATAGTGAAATTATTAGCAATTCATATTGTAGAATCATAGTGAGAGTATTAATAATTCATACTATAGAATCACAGTAAGATTATTAGCAATTCATAATGTAGAATCAGTAAGATTATTAGCAATTCATAATGTAAAATCATAGTGAGAGTACTAATAATTCATGTAAAATCATAGTGAGAGTATTAATAATTCATCATGTAGAATCACAGTGAGAGTATTAATAATTCATAATGTAGAATCATAGTGAGAGTATTAATAATTCATAATGTAGAATCATAGTGAGAGTATTAATAATTCATAATGTAGAATCACAGCGAGATTATTAACAATTCATAATGTAGAATCACAGTGAGATTATTAACAATTCATAATGTAGAATCATAGTGAGTATTAATAATTCATCATGTAGAATCATAGTGAGAGTATTAATAATTCATAATGTAGAATCATAGTGAGAGTATTAATAATTCATCATGTAGAATCATAGTGAGAGTATTAATAATTCATCATGTAGAATTACAGTGAGATTATTAGCAATTCATAATGTAGAATCACAGTAAGATAATTAGCAATTAATAATGTAGAATCATAGTGAGAGTATTAATAATTCATAATGTAGAATCATAGTGAGATTATAAGCAATTCATCATATAGAATACAGTGAGATTATTAATAATTCATCATGTGGAGTCACAGTGAGATTATAAGAAATTCATCATATAGAATCATAGTGAGATTATAAGCAATTCGTCATATAGAATCACAGTGAGATTATTAATAATTCATCATGAAGAGTCACAGTGAGATTATAAGAAATTCATCATATAAAATCACACTAAGATTATTAGCAATTCATAATGTAGAATCAGTAAGATTATTAGCAATTCATAATGTAGAATCATAGTGAGAGTATTAATAATTCATCATGCAGAATCACAGTGAGATTATTAATAATTCATCATGTAGAGTCACAGTGAGATTATAAGAAATTCATCATATAGAATCACAGTGAGATTATAAGCAATTCATCATGTATAACCAGTGGTATTAGAAGCAAATTCATCATGTAGAA
Source organism: Sinohyriopsis cumingii (assembly GCA_028554795.2). Lineage (NCBI taxonomy): Eukaryota > Metazoa > Mollusca > Bivalvia > Unionida > Unionidae > Sinohyriopsis > Sinohyriopsis cumingii. The sequence continues at coordinate 119,657,021 of CM068829.1, forward strand.
TCACAGATTATAGACAATTCATCATGTAGAATCACAGTGAAATTATAAGCAACTCGTCATATAGAATCAAAGTGAGATTATAAGTAATTCATCATATAGAATCACATTGAGATTATAAGGAATTCATCATGTATAACCAGTGGAATTTGAAGCAATTTATCATGTAGAATCACAGATTATAGACAATTCGTCATATCGAATCACAGTGAGATTATTAGAAATTCATCATGTTGAATCACAGATTAAAAGCAATTCATCATGTAGAACCAGTGAGATTATTAGCAATTCATCATATAGAATTACAGTGAGATTATAACCAATTCATTATGTAGAACCAATGAGATTATTAGCAATTCATAACGAAGAATCAAAGTGCGCTAATTAGCGATTCGTCAAGTAGAATCAGTGAGATTATAATCATTGCATCATGTAGAACCAGCAAGATTAGCGAAATACCGGATACTCATCTTATTTATTTTCAATCTACTATATTTGTATATTGTACATATTTAATGCGCATTACACATTTTTCATTTTAACATGCATGGTTTTCAGAAATTTAAAAAAATATAGAAATAACCCTTACTCTGAAGGTAGTTTACGATTCTATTGTCTTAAAGGTAAGTTTAAAAAAGAACAAAAACTAACGAGATTGTTAAAATTGAAAATATAAATTTATTTCCCTAAAATACAGAGTTAAATGTTAAAAATTAACAGCAAAGTGGATTAAATCGTAAACATTCCTAAATGTTCTACCAATTCCAAAAATATCTAGTAGTATTAATGAGTTGCAACGGTACTCTGAATGGTGATCTGTCGTTTACTGAAGTACCAACAGCACAGAAAAACCACTATGATATAATCGCAAAATGTCCTTATTGAGTTCACAGTAATTCCATAAGAACTATTGATCCTAATGGACTTTAACATAGTATATTGGCAACAGCTATTAAATATCCAAAATAGCCTCTTAACTCATTAACCCTTCGAGGTTTTTGTCGTTTTTGCCTGAAATGTGAGTAGGAAACACATTTTGTGGGCTATTTCTGAATGCATCCTAATACATCGAATTTTGGGTGGGAAATAAATCGGGTCCAAACAATTAGTTTTTTCCCTCTGTATTTTGTAGTGCAACTAGTACTTCCAGACTATTTGGTAGCATTGTAGAGCTACTTCTGTCTACTTTTCTATAATACCACCCAGTTTAGTGTATCACACACGACCTTGACGCTCAGAGCTCGGCAGTAGGCTACAACCTCCTGCCACCTAAACGCGGCGTCAGGGGTTAATGAGTTAGTGATTTTACAGTAATTTCAAGAGTGCTATTATTCCAGTTAATCTGGATAGTTCAAGCGCAGTTATTCTAGCGAATAATTAAATTAAATTAGACAAATTAAAACTCTAATATGACTGAATAACTTACAAATACTGGTGTTTACTACTATGAATGTATAATTCTGCATAATAATTCACTTATATAGAGTACTAAAACGCAAAATATATCATAGCATATATATAATCTCAACTGTAAATGGGCTCACGTGGGTTACACTACCTAATCAGAAATTAGGATAGCCTGTCTGTCATCAAAATAAAACTACACAACTTCCATTCAAATTGGATGATTGAATTGGAGTACATATCAACCTTGGATATTTATGAATAAATGTGTGCACCATGCATGAATGATTCGTCTTCAAAGTGTGAACTGATGATCAATATGAACATTTAAAATATTATTAACTAAATAACCCTTACAAACTATATTCACGAAACTAATACATCTCTCTCTCTCTCTCTCTCTCTCTCTCAAAAACAATATATTACACTATCTTAAATGAGTTTCTTTTTGTAGCAATAAGACACAATCGGAATAATGCATTACATTGTAGCGCATCTTGAGTGGGTACGGTATATTTTGTGTGTATATAGTATCCGTTATATGACAGAAAGTCTACCCCAAATGAAATTTAAGATTTTCTCAAAGGCGTATCCAAACAGCGAGATAGTCAGTTGGATTTCTCTAAAGTCAGGAAAGACCGTGTCATTATACTTCGCATTAGAGGGAGAGGGGAAAACTTTATTGATGCCGTCCATTATTACCATACATTATATTTCACGGACTTGATCAGCACAGGAAATTTATCTCCGATATAATCACAAAGTTCCTTGGAAAGACGCCATGACGAATGTTTGGACGAATCACTGATATCTCACCTCTGTCTGCATGGGTTCGAGTCTCAATATGTGTATGTAAGAAAGCTTGTAGCTTCTCTTAGTTCGGTGGTTCTTTCCGGGGTTTTCCTGGGTTCTTCCTCCACCGTTTATATTAGTCTATCATGTGCTGAAAAATAGCGTTAAACCCTATAACAACTACAACGAATGTTTGAGGGGCTAGTACAAGTAAGATGCTTTCTTCTGATGGAAGAAATTGTGGTCTTGACACCGTCAGACCTATTGTTTCGTTTTTCTCAAATGCTCATTTATATAATCCCAGGTAGTGACAGCCGTTTTTTTTAAAAAAATGCTTTATATGAGACTTCATAACTGCTAAAGTAACAAGGTAGTTTTTCAAGCATCTCGTGATCCTTCCACGTCAGATGTCTTATTCGTCAGTGGCATAACGTTAGAGCAGACAATACAGTCTCTATTTGATTAACACAAAATGGACATGGTACAAATTGGAAGTAAACTGCGATTTTTTCTCCACTATATGTTATAATAAAAACACGTAGTGTACAATGCGGAGGAGATTTAGCTTCTGGTTTAAGGAAATGTGTAATTCTGACCATTTTGGTGCTAACGACAGATAGCATTGATACAGATAGGACAGATGAAATGACTCCAAATAATTTTTGTAAATTTTCCAAATGTCTGACTATTCTTGGGAAGGATGTGAATGAGAACATCATTGAAAATATATGTGTAAAAGTTATATACCACCCTATGAGCCTCAGATTAAATATAATAAAGATTTATTGAATGTTGGTTGATCAGGTAGAATTCAACTTGAGAAGACGAGCATAAAAAATTAAAACAATCCTATGCTTTTTCATCAGGTTACCATGAACAATCTAAGCAGATTACAGAAATCAAAGATGGAGAAATACAAAACTCATTAAAATAAACTCTTGTTACAGTTTTGATGACTTGGAAGCCGAATCAGCCTAATACTATCAAGTCACTAAGCTGATCATTGCCGTGTCTGTAAATGTGCAGACACTATTTGACTTCTATCCTCATGGGTGATCATCTCTGCAAGATTAACATTGAAAAGTATCAAATAAACGGACCAGGCAAGCAACGTTGATATTGCGAGTACCTTGACAAGACTGTGTCCGCAAGCAACGTTGATATTGCCAATACCTTGACAAGACTGTGTCCGCATGCAACGTTGATATTGCCAGTACCTTGACAAGACTGTGTCCGCAAGCAACGTTGATATTGCCAGTACCTTGACAAGACTGTGTCCGCAAGCAACGTTGATATTGCCAATACCTTGACAAAATTGTGTCCGCAAAGGTTTTGGACCATATGCTTGTTGAATCTAGCAAGCAATTCATTTCTGAAGATGTTCGGCATATAATTAATCTGTTACGAAGAGATATTCGAAACAAACCAGTATATCGCCATATATCAAGATATCGCTCTGTGTCATCCGAATCCACTGCCGAATATGGCACTGTTTACACAGGTTTCAGAACAGTGAACCAATCACGACATCCCTTGCATAGAATAATTCTGTTACATATTTTGTGAATGTTATCTGTTGTAAAGCCAAAGAAACACAATTGAGAAATCCATATATTTTACAATACCTAACATCGGAACAGAAGCCCCCTGACTTCATCATCCAAGGGGAAATTACCACAAACTTGCAAACAGGTTCATTATTAAGATTGATTTTAAAACTTGTGAGCACCTTTTTATAGCTAATTGCAACCTACATTCATACAACAATAATGGTAGGCAACCTACATGTAAAGAGTGACATATAACTAGTGGTTAATGAAATGCTGGAGACAACACAATTACTGAAATAATGAATGGAAATTCATATAATATAGCTATTTGTGTAAAGAAATTATTGGGAACAGATACAAGGCATTCACTGTCTGTCATTTCAGAGAACTAAATAGTTTACAGAACTTGGATAAGCAGAAACTGAAAAAATACATTTCATTGAACAGACACGTTATGCATTTATCAAACAACAATCCATCTGAAATGTTAACCACTGAGAAAAACGTCCAACCCATTTACACTTTGGCATATTATTTAGATTGTTATCCCATACGCATGTAGAGAGAGAGAGAGAGAGAGAGAGAGGTGGGAGAGAGTATAAAATATGTATGCATATAAGTATAAGCTGTTTTTTCATTTGCCATCTGAAATATATGCACTTTCACATGCTATACACCTTTAAGACAAATATAAGAATTCTAAAGATTTAACTGTGGCAAAGTTAGATTGGAAAACAGATAAAATATTCTAACTCCGTTCATTCAGATGATTATTAAGACTAATTATGGACAAATAAGTTGTAAATTATATCTGCATATGCTTGATTCGATAAGCACACTGAGATTTAGACTCCCTGGGTCCGATATTCACTCTGGGATTAAGACCCCCTTGGTCCTATATGCACTCTGGGATTTAAACCCCTGGGTCCGATACTCCCTGGGCCCGATACGCACTCTGGAATTTAGACCCTCTGGGTCCGATACGCACTCTGGGATTTAGACCCCCTGGGACCGATACTCACTCTAGGATTTAGACCACATGGATGCATTTAGAACTTCTCCCTTCCGAATTCCTATATGTAGAGACTAATGACGCCCCATGGTACCAACGCCAGCCCCATGATATCATCGCTAACTTATTACCGAATAAAGTTTACACAGAGAGGCCAACGACACCCCATGGCACCATCGGTAGCCTTTTACTGAATAAATCTTTACAACATCAAACTCATTACTGGAGAGTATCTTTCCGTGTATAGTAGAAATCGAAGAGATCAGGTGGTATCGTGCCCATTGAGTACCGGACACAAATATCTGACTCGTGTATTCGTCCTTAAGGGGGAACCTCAACGGGAGGGTCTACCCACCAGTTGCTCACGTTCTTGCTGAGTATGTCGATTTCCAGTCTGCATTTTTGTATGTCAGTTGCCTTAGAAACTGTATGAGGACGTACCGCCCAAGAAAGTTTTGGACTTTTTAAATGAATAGGTTTGAACAACAAATTTTGTTCATGTTTTACGGCTTTTAAATGTCTTACATTTATCTCTTGTTTTCTATACAGTCTGCAGATTTTTAAAATGTTTTACCTGTCTTATATTTTATCTTCACATTTACAACTGTAACGAATGGGTTCATCTTCCTGTGATTAATTTGCGCAAATTTCCTTTTATATTTTTTTCGAACATCTACCTTTAGTTGGCACCATATAGTCCCTTTTGTGCTGATGTGCCTTAAAGGGCTGCTGCAAACAAACAATCAACTAAGCACACATCTCCAAAATAAATGGAGCTTATTAGTCATCGAGACAGTCGCCCGCATAAGAAAAATCTATATTACATTCTATATCACATTTACACTGGATTCATTTCAAGGAAATCAATGCATATACAAGTTAATATTAACAGTATATATATATATATATATATATATATATATATATATATATATATATATATATATATATATATATATATATATATATATATATATATATATATATATATATATATATATATATGTATGTATGTATGTATATTTGGGTGTCATCAGCATACAATTGGTGAGACACTGGATGATGATTTATGACACTTGAGAGCGACTGAGGACTGAGTGTACAGAGCGACTGAGGACTGAGTGTACAGAATGAAGAGAACAGATCCAAGAACAGACCCCTGTGGAACACGACAACATAGATCAACTGGGCTGGAGTGTATTCCACTTGCAGATACAAGTTGTGTCCTGTTGACCAAGTAGGACTTGAACCACAGTAAGGCTGTATCATGAATGCCAAATACATGCTGGAGACGGTGAAGTAATATAGCATGGTCTATTGTGTCAAATGCTGCAGACAAATCAAGGAGAGGACTGTAATCTTTCCGCTATCCAACGCAGAGAGAATGTCATTAACTACTTTTAGAAGAGTAGTTTCAGTACTGTGGCAAGGGCGATATGCAGATTGTACATTGTTAAAAATACTGTTTGAATTTAGATGAGATACAAGCTGGGATAGAACAACCTTTTCTATGATTTTTGATATGAATGGGAGATTAGAAACTGGGCGGTAATTCTTTAAATCGTTATGGTCTTGTGTTGGTTTCTTCAGCAGAGGCTTTACAATGGAAGTTTTGAAAAATGATGGGAATTCCCCGGATGAGAGAGAGGTATTAATGACATCAGTTAGTGAAGGCAATACTGGATCTAAGCACTCAGTCAGCAGTGATGTTGGAATTGGATCAAGTTCACATGACTTTGGTGCACTCTTCATCAGGATTGTACGTACGAAATCCATAGAGACAGGTTCAAATGCTGCTAATGGTTGCCGCTCAAATTATGTATCCCAACTGTATGGTGACAACGAGTCAATTGAAATTGTGGTGTCAAGCTTATCTCTAATGGTTTGTACTTTGTCATGGAAGAAATTTACAAACATGTCCGGAAGGTCAACTGGAGAGAAGGTAGTTGGAAGTGGTGTAGATTTGTTCCTTGACATTAGCTTGTTAGTAATCGTGAAGAGCTCTTTGCAGCTGGAACTTTTCATGATCTTAGTAGTGTAGTGGGCTGATTTCGCTGCATGGACTATATTTGTGACATTCTTCTTAGCGGCTTCATAGATTTGCTTATGAATAGTGAGTCTGGTGGAAAGCCAAAGCCTCTCAGCTTTACGGCGGTCTCTTTTAGCAGTGCAAAGCTGGTCCCTAACACTACTATACCATGGAGAACACTTTTGAATTGATACTCTGCACTTGGTAGCTGGGGCATGTTTGTCAAACAATGAACACAGGCAGTTATCGAGTTGTTCTGCATTAGGAGGTAAGCAAGTTGTTAGGTTAGCTTGGATGTCGTGCATTAGTTTGGTTCTATTTAGCATACGGAGGTTTCTCTTAGTAGCAGATAAAGGTGGAGGGTTAGGGACCGATACGTCAATGTGGCATATAATGCAGAGGTGATCTGATGCAAGGTCATGGGATACCAGGGAGGACCGTAGAATGTTATCATCAGGTCTATGAAGAATCCATTATATATATATATATATATATATATATATATATATATATATATATATATATATATATATATATATATATATATACACACACATATATACATATTGAATTGTACATGTATGTACAAAAAAAGTTGTGAAAGTGTTGGATTGATTCGCGTGTACATGTATATGATATGAAAACACATTTGTGAAGGTGTTGGATTAATGAACTCGTACAGGTATGTAAAAACACATTTGTCAAGCTGTTGACTTGATTAACTTGTACAAGTATGTTTTGTACAAACACATTTGTCAAGCTATTGGCTTGATGAACTAGTACAGGTATGTTGTGTACAAACACATTTATCAAGGTGGTGGATAGTTTATGGACTATACAGGAAATACTATTTTCCATTACAAACGGAGCTGTATGAAAATACATTAATTTTCAAATCATTTCCTGTTGAATAATGGTGTCGGTTTTGACCACCAAAACAATTTGTTTAGTTTTACAAGATGTTTATTTAATTAACGAAGTGAATAACATTTTTTAAACTATTTACGTGACACGCTTGTGTCTTTAGAGTAAGGACTATAATCTACATGCGTGCGGAGTTATTTATTTATCTATATATATATTTGATTTGCTGAATACTAATGTCTCTGAGAAACGAAAGTATCATGGTAACGACTTAACATCATCGGTAGGAAAAATGTGCAAACGCAGTAACAAATAATTTACTCTTGTGCAATCTCATTTATAAAGATCGAATGCGTGGTGCGACGATCATTTTGCATGCATCTTGTCAAGACTGATATATTGCTCATTCATAAATTTTAATGGATAGCTCTTATCGTGAACTTAGCGGATTTAGTTAATTAAAATTCAATAGCATGCCTGTTTGCATTAAAAATTGTATTGCTATCTTTATGACAGAAAATCTAATTAAATCTGAAAGTTGAACGTAACCGTCCACGTTACCATATACTGAATTTCGTAATTTTATGTGTGTGCGCTGCAGGGAATCTTTGAGATCGCACGTTAAGTGCTTTTAAAGAGAGGCAAATATAAAAAGTAATGGTTATATGTCTGTTGGATTAATATCTAACATGTATTACTGAATCAAATCTTGTTCATCGCTTGCTAATTTGTATTTCAAGTGAAGAGGATAAAGGCTTCATTTATAGTTTGGTTTTCTATACCAGAAAACTTCAAATAAATTCTTAAAATGAATCATGTTTAGGAAAAATATTTGAAAGCATAGAGAAGACAAATTTAAAAATAATTTAACACGATTTTGCACGATTTGTCGGATTATCAAAATTTTTGGTTTAATTTCAATATCGCTCGTTAGGACTCGGCAGTGAGTTCTGTAATACTAAAATACTGAAGGAATGGAATGGGGCAACCATTGCAAGAGGCGTGGAAATATTTATAAGGTACAGAATGGCAACCATTGCTAAATATTTCTAAGGTACAGAATGGCAACCATTGCTAAATGTTTCTAAGGTACAGAATGGCAACCATTGCTAAATATTTCTAAGGTACAGAATGGCAACCATTGCTAAATATTTCTAAGGTACAGAATGGCAACCATTGCTAAATATTTCTAAGGTACAAAATGGCAACCATTGGTAGAGGCATGATTATATTTATAAGGTGCGAAATGCCATTGCAGGAGTCAGGGAGATATTTATAAGGTACGAAATGCCATTGCAGGAGTCAGGGAGATATTTATAAGGTACGAAATGCCATCCATTGTAGGAGTCAGGGAGATATGAATATGGTGCGGAAAGGCCAGTATTGCTAGAGATATGGGGATATTTATAAGAGCGGTTATGATGACACCAGATGCATTATATAAAAAAATCGCTGGAAAACCTATCGACTACTGTTATTAATGTATGCCTATCAAGTACACATATCTAACTAGATCTGTCCTCTTTTATATACGACCCTTGACAGTGAATTTATTATGTTATTCGAGATCTTTGTAAAATAATTATTTGATACCTGTGGCAATTACAACCCAATTTGCTTTTGTGTTAAAGACACAATTCAGATTGTCGACAAGAGGGTCATTTGTACATTTGTGTGGCTCTAAGACTGACGTTTCATCTATGTTTACAAATTGCACTCTATCAGAACAAAGGTCATTTAATGATGGATTTCAGAAGTGGCTTATACCTGTTAACAACTAAAACTTTTTAAAAATAGATGGTATCAAATATCGTAAATAATTTATCCAGGCATACAAAATGAAAAACAAAATCTTTGCTTCTCATCTCTTATAAAACATGGATTGAAACAGACACTCTGGAGTATAAAAAAGGGATCGCAACTCTGTAGTTGACACTTCTGTCCTTTTTTCTCTAGACATTTGTATTATTATGGTATATTATTATGGATAGTTTTGCTTCGCAGTGCCAAACAACGTAATCGAATTTCTGGCACTAATTAAATTGAAATTCAAGCTCTGACGAATAGAGTTAAATTCCATGCTTATCACGTGGTAATATTAAACGATAATGATAACAAATATGGACTGAGAATAATTTCCATTTTTACAGTTAGTAATTCCTGATTCGTATGGCTATTGCAGTACGAAGATAATTCTGTATAATCTTTCTACTAACTAATGCATCCTGTTTATGTATCAGCTACTCTTATCATCTCGAGAATTTAAGAGTCAAATTCAAAACCAAATCGTTATTTGCAACCGTTGTTTATGTTATAATTATGTAATCATTATGACAGATACAAAAGCAGTATTGACACGCTCATCACCACAGCTCCTTCCGTGCTCTCTTATTTTATGTTATTTAATATAATAATGTTTGAGAATTGTTTTCTTTAATTCTTATAATCAGAATGTTATCTCTTGCAATTATGAAATGCTTGTATATCTGTTTAAATATATAACAATTCCGTGACTTATTATAAAGTTTAAACATCCTATAGCCTTAAAAGAAATTCGCTTGATCGCTATATTCAAGGACTGATATATAGATGGATCAATACCTTTGATATAAAATGAGTGGTTTAAATGATTGACATGAATAAATCGAAAGACGGAACAATGAAAGAATGAGTGAATGCATGGATTTATGTTTGGATAGACATATACATAGACATATTGATTGACTGATTGATAGTCGTTACAATGTGTAGATTGATGGATACTTTCATAAATTAGATTCATATACATTTTAACAGAACGAAGAAACTGGAAAAAATGGAAAAGTATTATATATTCGACACAAATAAGTACAATGAAGAAATATGTTTTATTCTTCTTATATTTTAGTCCTATTCTTAAAGCGATTAACGACAAAATGTATTTATTTAAGTGCAATTGACTGCCACCATTAACATAATGCATCATGTTAGATAAATACAAAATGTATTTAGACTGTCTACATTACCTGTCAGATAATGGAATGATAAGTAGATATATAAGCTGTGCATATTTCCCACAGGTATAACGAGCGAATGCTCATTTTGCGTCTACCTTTGTCATCGTATCAAGTTTAGAGCACGAAATCCTTAACATAAATGTGTCGGATTTAACAATTGTTTACCAAGAAAGTCGTTAGCCGTCAGGAAACTGTCAAAATAAATCTAATTTAAATTGATGCACACAAGTGACAAATCTGTTTTGTTATACTAGGCTTAACTTAGGCCACTGCAACTTCTTTTTGCTGATCCCCACCCCCAACATTTTGTGACACGTGAAACGGCTATGTGTATGCAGCATGTTGATATAACGTCATCATCCAGCCAGTTTCTCAGCCTTCACCTTCGCCATAACTGTTATCACTATACTCAGTCATCATGCTGACAGTAAATGGGATTTAGCCATGGCCCATTAGATGAACAACTGAAAGGACTGTTATTCTCTTGCGGGTGAATATAACAGCCTTTATCAGAGCTTTAGGGAATGTTTCCTTTGTCATAACTTTTGGCTGCTTTGATTTGTCTTTAAATTCCTGTCCATTCGTAAAGGGAGAGGGATAGTGCGGATTTGTTTCTAGTGCCATTTCCCACACAAATGTTTGAAAATGTACTTTTAATATGGTGGTCACAGCATCCTGACGAAAAAGGAAGTGACTTGTTCGTGGACTACCTTTTCTCGGTTCATTGATTTCAGTTTCTTCGCATTTTCATTTTGAAAATTATTTCATGCCACACGGTTTGCGTTTCGTTGCATATGGTGACATTATTTCTATGACTTGAGAGTACCATACACTGTTGGTTGATAAATTGAATACAATTTAAAAGTTTTGCATTTCCCACTGAAAAGCACCCACTGATTCAATGTAGTCTGCGAAAGAATGGAATCCAAGGACGAACTAAATATTCTCGTGGCACAGTGTGTTTGCAACGACTTGGAGTGAGATCTAGAGTGAAGTGTACTTCACTGTTACACAATCTCTTGGAATTCGTATTTGTTCCGAAATGAACAGAAAGGACTGCCAGATTGGTATTTAGAGACCAGATAAATAATCTGAAGCATGCAAATTTAATATGGGGTCGGTTTCGTCAAAGTTGCTGCAAAGATAATTAAAAACCACTTGTCCAGTGATTCTCATTGTCTCAAGCTCCAGATCATTTTCAAATCCATCAAAAAGAATATCATCTCGCACGTTGCAGATTTTAGGAGGCATCGAATTGACAATCATGCACACAGGAAGAGTAGCGATGATGCGCTGTTTATAGAAGAATACACATTTAGAATAGCATCTTCTAGTTTTGGGGTGGCAGCGTCAGTTCCATATAGTCTTACGTCAACGATATTGTAACGTCGCGCTCTTTAAGAGGGGTGGTTAATTGGATTTGGCTGGCGTTATCTAGAGGATGACATCCCTCGATAGTACAGCCCTGTGGGAGTGGAAAGATATAATTTTAACAGAGAACTGAGCAAGAATATTGGGAAGAAATAACACAATTCGAGCCTCCTTAGACAAGAAAAATAACAATTGATAGCGGTAATTCTAATTCAATTTAAATAATGTCAATATAATTTAATAACAGTGTCTAATTTGGATTTATTTCATCATAATAGCGAGAGTAGTGAAGTGGGTCACTTTAGCCTCAATGGAAATTAGCATTACAGAGACCCCTGGGTCGCTTTAGCCTCAATGGAAATTTAACATGGAGAAAAATCGTGGGTCGTTTTAGCCTCAAGGGGAATTTAACATGGAGAAAAATCGTGGGTCGTTTTAGCCTCAAGGGGAATTTAACATGGGGAATAGAGTTTGGGCTTGTTTAGGGACAAGGGGAATTGAACATGGGATTTTTTTTAAAAAAAAATTTTAAATTTAAATTTAAATTTAAATTTAAAAAAGGGGTAGGCAATTGAAAGGCTATCTCTTTTCGAGAAATATGGGTGGCCCTGAAAAGGGCCTTTGGGTTTATGTTAATGTATTCATTAACATAAAGGGCACCGCATTGGTCTTCTTCTTGTCCTTAGGCTGCGTCTCACTGTTGGCCCGTAAATCAGCACTCTTTTCAGGCATCCTTGTCTTTCAACGTAGATCCTACGTATCCACAGGCTGGTGTTTGTCCTGTGGACAACGGTCCACTTGGACCGGACATACATGAGCATGTCCGTCCTAAACATCATGGAAGACACAAGGGTGGATGATTCCACTATGGTCCACATCTTGAAGTGACGAGAACAGGTGAATCAATGCAGTGAACTGCGCTTATTTATAGGTAGAGGAAGGATTGAAACGGATTGAGTTCATTCACCAATCCGAACACGCGTTACAAAATTCAATCAGCCCACATCCAATCCGAAGAGAGCAGTCTGTGACGTCACGTGGTCTATATAGATTCGCTAGTGCTTGTGTACAGTCAATCTATGCGACAGTGATTCAACATGACGGAAGTTCAGAAAACGATCCATTGGGGTGCACCAGCAGGGGAGACTGCCCAAGGGAACCCGGACTTACTTTCAGAAGAGGTGAATTGGGATTTTGTGGATTTTCTCTCTTCGCAAGAATTTGTTCCGGAACCTTCGTTACCTTCTTCATTACCGCAAGTGGAGAATTTTAGACAGAGACAGAAAGAAGAATTGGAGAAATTTATACAACGACAAAAGGAAGCGGAACAAGCTTTTCTCCTACAGCAACAGCAGCAAGAAGAAGAGGTAAGAAAAAAACAACAGCAACAACAGCAAGAAGAAGTAGCAGCAAAGAAACAAGAGGGTGAAAATCAAACGGTCACGATACTGTTGGACATTTTAGCGGAGTTAAGAAGTCTGAAACAAATGTATCAGACTTCTTTATTACGACCGAAGAGAATACGACCTTCCCGAGCTAAACACGTCAACCCTGTGACTAAGCCTACCGTACCACCCTTAGTGATTTCAACCCAATCATCATCATCATCAACATTACGCAGTCCAGAAGTAGGCCTTGGCCGTGGCAAAGGCTTAAGGCAGTTAAAGTTGATTGCTTAAACTCACCCCTACACCAAAATAAAAAGGCCCTTTTCAGGGCCACCCACATTTCTCGAAAAGAAATACAATTTCAATTTGCCAATAACTCAAAAAAAAAAAACCCACCCATTTTACCCTTATAGTACGTGTCTGTGTATGAGTGCATGAGTGTAGCTTCTTATTTTAAAATCACAACTCAAAGACACTTACCTTATATCATTAATTTATTCTTTTATCCATTGTTACAATCCAATTTACAATTCACAATAGAACACTTTAATTAAAAGTTCATTGACTTCTTCTTTCTCCTTGTTTAGTCTCTCTGTTTTTTGAATTTCTTCACCGTCACACTCTTTTCCTCTTCTTCTTCCTCCTCGCTTTCTTCCCTTCTTCTTTTCTTCTCCTGTTTCTTTTTCTTCACCTGTCTTCTTTCTTCCTCAGAAGAATCCCTCTCTTCCTCTGAAGAATCCCTCTCTTCCTCTGAAGAATCCCTCTCTTCTTCTGAAGAATTCCTCTTTTCTTCTGATTCCTCTTGTTTCTTTTTTGGGCAATCTGGAGACCAATGTCCTTTTTCTTTACAATAATAACAGGTATCTTTACTTTTGTCTTTTTTAGCCCCTGTTTTTTTTTCTTTTTTGACGGTCTGGACACTCTGAAGACCAATGCCCTTTCTTCTGACAGATATAGCAAGTATCTTGACGTTTATCTCGAAAGGAAGGAGAGTAGTCCGTGGGCTGGTCTGAAGAGAATTTTCTAATGACCCCTCGCAAAGCTCTGACGAAACGTTCGATTTGGTTAGTCTCTTCCATCGTTGTACTCGGCTTGAGAGTGAAATGAATAGTGAAAGGACAAGACACACACCCTTTTATATACGCTGGTCTGCCATGACTATAAATTAGTCTATGGTGTTTAAACTTGAGTCATTTGACGTTTTTCACTCAAGATGAAACGATCCTATTCATTCGAGAAGAAAGAAGAAGAAGAAAGTAAGAGGCAGAAACGTGATCTATCGCCTCGAACCAGGGCTGAAATCTTGGCACAAATTCATGCCAGTGATTTTGAAGAGGACATGAGTGAACCAGAATTTGAAACCTCTAAACCAAGTTCACCACCCTTAGTCAACCCTGAAAAATACTATTCCATTCGAGAGACGGAAAAGCGCTCCTCTAGAAAATTTAGAACCACGGCTTACAAATACACGGTGAAGTTTAAAGATTTCAAGGCTGAAGTACCGTTAGAGAAAGCAGAAGTGTTCATCACTGGGGTGTGGGATTCTTTGCTCACTACACTCAAGCGACAATGTCAACCCAAAGAAGACGATCGCTTGAGACTTTCCATACAACACGACGGTTTGAAATCCCCTGTTTGGATCGAGTTTAGCACCCCTGCAGAATTGACCGCTTCCAAAGTCATGGACAAGATTCAACACGTACAACAATTTAATGACCAGTTTGACATCACCGATGGAAAAGCCACACTGGACATGACCCACGTCTCTCCTCCTCAAGGGACTGGACGCAAAAAGATGTTATTGGTGGACGACCTTCGCAGCACCAAAAAGAGTCTCGTCCGAATTAACAACCCTCAGGACCAGATGTGTTTCGCCAGGGCCATCGTGGTGGGACGAACCTATGCCAACAAGAACGACACGGCAGAATGGAAAAGAGCCTGGAAAACTATTCGACAATCGGACCGAGCCAAACAACGAAATGAAGCAGAACTCCTGTTGCAACAAGCTGGCCTGTCCAAAGACACACCCTGTGGCATTCCTGAAATGCAAAAATTGCAAGATGTCCTAGCTCCACGCTACACCTTGAAAGTGCACCCTCAAGAAGTGCGCGGACCTCTGTTGTTTCGAGGCCAAGACTTTAAGGACGGAAAATACATTCATGTTTATTATCACGATGACCATTTCGATACCATTACCACTATCACCGGATTCCTGGGATATATTTATTATTGTGAGAAATGTGATTATGGTTATAACAATCTAGAGCAACACAAACATTGTGGATTGAAATGCCCAGGATGTTTGGCCTCTCCACCCTGTCTGAGCGAAGAACCAGTGCCTTGTTCAACTTGTCTGCGCACGTTTGTCAGCCCTGCCTGTTACCAGCAACATTTGAAAACACAAGGTTCACAGAAGAAATGTGCTTGTCAACTGCTGAGACTGTGCCCTACCTGTGGACAAGGCATACTTACTAATAATGCCAAGGCACACGTATGTCGAGGAAAGAAAAAATGTCACATTTGTCACCACATCGTGGACTTGGAACACCAATGCTACGTGCAAAAATACCATCCCCCACCAGAGAAAGAGGACGGTCACAAGAAGAAAGGCAATTTCATCTTTTTCGATTTCGAATGCATGCAAGAGACCGGCATTCACATTCCTAATTTCTGCGTGGCTCATCGAGCGTGCGAGAAGTGCATTCAAGAACCTATCTTCAGTCATTGCCCTCACTGCAGCAAGATTCCTGGAGAGCGTGAAAAAATCTTTCGGGGACCGAACACGCTAGCCGATTTTGCCCAATGGGTCTTAGACCCCATCGACAAGACGTGGAGCCAAGAGGACATCGAACGTTACGGAGATTGTCATCGTCATGCCACGGTGATGGCTCACAATTTCTCCGGATACGATGGACAGTTTCTTCTCAGATACTATACGGAACAAGGCACCGAGCGTCCTAAAGTCACTTTGAACGGAGCCAAAATCATTTTCATGCAAGTGGGACAAGTACAGTTTAAAGATTCGATGAGCTATTTGGCCATGCCTTTTAGTCGAATGCCTAAAACGTTTGGAATGACAGAAATGGCTAAAGGGTACTTTCCACACTTTTTCAATACGGAAGCCAATCAACACGCCGTTCTACCCCATTTACCTGAGGCTCACTATTACGACCCCGACAACATGCTTACCGAACAACGAGAAGCTTTCTACGCTTGGTACCAGGCTCACGCCTCGGACCCTTTCGACTTTCAAGAAGAAATGCTAAAGTATTGACGTTCCGACGTGGACATTTTACGACGTTGCTGTGGAAAATTTCGAGAACTGTTCATGGAACACGGAGGGGTCGATCCTTTGAAAGAAGCTTGCACCATTTCCAAAGCGTGTTCCTTAGTGTACCGACAACGATTCATGCCTGAAAACACCGTAGCTGTCATCAGCCCTCAAACGACCCACTATGTCAAGCGTCAATACTCGGTCAAAGCCCTACGCTGGTTACATTACTTGTGCGACAAGGAAGACAAATGGATTCAGCATGCCCGCAACGGAGGGGGTGAAAAGACCATCGGAACGTATTCGGTCGATGGCTGGGACTTAGAAAACCCCAAGATCGTGTACGAGTTTAACGGTTGCTTATTTCACGGATGTCCCGTCTGTTACCCTGACCGTGGCACTAGAAATCAGTTTTTGCAACGAACCATGGAAGACTTGTACCAGGACACTTGTCAGCGACGCCGAAAGTTAGAACAGCAAGGATACCAAGTGGTGGAAATGTGGGAACACGAGAACGATCACCATATGAAAACCGATCCCGAGTTTAAACGCCTCGTGGAAAGTTACCAGTTCATGGACCCGCTGACCCCGAGGGATAGTTTGTACGGAGGAAGGACCAATGCCACCTGTTTGCTGTACCAAGCCGACGAAGAGAAAGGAGAAGAAATCAAATACTTGGACGTGTGTTCGCTGTATCCCTACGTGTGCAAATATTGTCGCTTTCCTGTAGGGCACCCGCAATTGCTGACGGAACACATCGACCTGAAAAACATTCGACAATACGAAGGCTTGATCAAGTGTAAAGTTTTGCCTCCCACGAACCTATACCATCCCGTCTTACCTCACCATTGTCAAGGCAAACTGATGTTTCCCTTGTGCCGTACTTGTGCCGAAACGTGCAACCAAGGCCAACCTTGTCAGCACAGCCAGGAAGAACGTGCCTTGACGGGAACCTGGGTCAGCGTAGAATTGTTCAAAGCTCTGGACATGGGATACCAACTGTTAGAAGTGTACGAAATTTGCCACTTTCCCAAGACACAACAATACCACAAGGGTGATCCCAGTCAGAAAGGCATTTTCGCCGACTACGTGGATGCCTTTTTGAAACTGAAACAAGAAGCCAGCGGCTATCCTTCCTGGTGTCACACTCCCGAAGACCAAATACAATTCAAAGAGAAATACTACGAACAAGAAGGCATCACTTTAGACCACATCGAGAAAAACGAAGGCAGGCGATCGTTTGCCAAAGTGATGTTAAATTGCTTGTGAGGTAAAATGGCACAACGACCGTGTTTACCCAAGACGGAATATTTGACAGAACCTTTCCGCTACTTCCAGATGATTCACGACAAAACCAAATACATGAAACACGTGGACGTCGTTCGAGAGAATTTGATCTTGGTGAATTACGAAGAAGATCTGGACTTTGTACAAGACGACCCTTTTGGAAATGTCATCACTGAGGCTTACGTGACAGCTCATGCTCGCTTAAAATTGTACGAAGCTTTAGAACTGTTAGAAGAACGCGTCCTGTACTTTGACACGGACAGTTGCATTTACATCCATCACCCGAGTCAACAGCACCCTAACATCGAAGGAGACCGTTTAGGAGCCTGGACAGACGAGCATCCCGACGACAAGATTCTAAGTTTCGTCAGTGGCGGTCCCAAAAATTACGGCTACGAATACCGGGACAAACAAGGAGAAGTGCACACGACGTGCAAAGTGAAAGGACTAACTCTGAATTATCGTACCAGTCGAGTGGTCAACTTTGGGGTATTGAAAGAAGCCTTGCAATCGGGAGAGGATGCAAACTTTAAAGTGACCACCTATCAACCGAACAAGATTGTACGTTTACCCACTCATCACATCGTCAGTCGGCCCTTGGAAAAAGTCTATCAAATCGTGTACCAGAAGCGAGTGCGACTTCCCAATCATTTCACCTTACCGTATGGACACGTTGGTATAAAACATTGGTTGTAAGAGGATAGTTACCCCACCAGAAAGATGACTTCGCCACAGCAAGAATCGAGTGAGAAACCCGATGAGAACTCCAAGTTCAAACCCTACCATTTTCCAGTCTTCTTACCTGACTATTGTGATTGTGCCCGTCGATTGGACACGTTTCAGAAATGGCCTACGGATAGGGAAGGATTACCTTCTTCGCATGTTTTAGCTAGAACAGGATTTGTCTACTTGGGACCTGAGTCAGGATTGGGATACGAGGTACAGTGTTTCGCTTGCGGACTGAAGTTACGAATGGATCTATGTATCTATAAAGATTCACCTATTCTGGAACATACTCGATGGTCTCCGCACTGCCCTTACCTTTCTATGGCCTTTCCACCCATCACACTACGGTACAATGTTGACGGTACCTTAGAGACGGTACCTTCCAGAACAGGACATAAAAAACGTAAAAAAGGAAAGATGTACAAGCTGGAGACTGCATTGCGACTAGTATAAAAAGGGGCTATGGTCAAGATCGATAGTTCATTGTGATTACCAAGACCGAGCGAACAAGATGAATACTTTCAGAGAAACACAGAACAAGTTGTTTAGAAAGGTACAATTCAAGTGTGAGGCTTCGGAAGTGGAATGCGATTGTGAGCCTTGCGATGGGTACGATGCTGTACGTTGTGACCTGAGCGATGCCGTAAAGCATCATGGGAACTTTAGTGTCCCTACCCCTATCATGGAGAGGGATGCTGTGCGTGTCAAACCTGTGGGATGCGAAAGTGATGCCGCTCGTCCTCTTGGACATTTTACTGGGTTTAAAGGGGAATGTTCACCTTCACGTCTACCCCCCTACGGATGTCATCCAGCCCTGAGCAAACTCCTACCCATGTCACTCAACCCTCATCGAAACGAACCTGTGAAAGACGAATATTCGTTCCCTGTGCGTTTGTCGGAATACTGCGACTTTGAAAATCGTCTTCAATCGTTCAAAGGAAAATGGCCTAAGTATCTGGGAGGACCGACCCCCGAAGAATTAGCCAGAGCCGGATTTTTCTACTTGGGCGAAGGAGATAAAGTCAAGTGCTTCAGTTGCGGTGTGTCACTTCACCACTGGGAACCGCAAGATTCGGCCTACGTAGAACATGCTCGATGGTCACCGAATTGTCATTACTTACCCTTAGTGGGACCGAGACATTGAAGTAACTTCTTACCATAATATGTTCGTGGATACTTTACAAGAGAACATTCGTGCTTTGCCTGTGGAGTTGAGAGAACGCATTTACCGAGAGCTGGTTAAAATACAAGTGAAACGTAAAGAACAATTGCATCCGTTACGTCACCGGTGTTTGAACCACTGGTACCTGAAGGCTATACAAGGATTGATTCAATTGAAAGTGTTCCATCGGACAGACATTGATGAACGATCCTCTAGTTTTAAAAAGGATTGGTTTGTTATGGACGATTCTACCTACATCATTGTAAACTTACTGCATCGAATTCCAGAGGAAGAGTTAACGAATTACCAACATCTTGAACACAATGTCAGCTTAGTGAAAGAGGAAACTTCTGAACGAATTGTAATGTGCAAATTAGTGACTAAACGATTTAAATTCGACACTGAAGTAAAACCATGTTTGTGCAAAGAGTACATTTCTTGTGTCAGACCAAAGAGGATTTAGTATGACCTATTCATGGATACTTTGCTAGAGAACATTCGTGCTTTGCCTGTGGAGTTGAGAGAACGCAATACCGAGAACTGATCAAAATACAAGTGAAACGCAAACTCAAAGTGATTCATCCGTTTTTAAATTATGCTCTGTTCCAAAGTACAAGAAGACTGATTATGAGTGGATATTACATCAGGCACAAAGTTAAACGAGGCTATTGGCCACCACCCAACGATTCCAAAAACAGTGTATATACTTATGGATACTTTACAAGAGAACATTTTGGGCTTGCCTGAGGAGTTGAGAGAAAGGATTTACCGAGAGCTGGTGAAAATACAAGTAAAACGTAAAGAACAATTGCATCCGTTACGTCACCAGATCTTTAACCACTGGTACCTAAATGGTATAAGAGGACTGATTCGTCAGAAATTTTTTCAGTGGTCAGACCTTGTTGAACACTTTCAGTTTGGGGATGATGATGGACTAGACGTTCGTAATTTTGGTTACTTCGAGATTCACTTACTGCAACGTATTGAGGAAGACGAGTTAAAGGATTACCAACATTTGTTACATGGAATCTGCTTAGAAAAAAACGAAACATCTAGACAAACTCTGACGTTTCAGTTACAGTATGTAACATTTAAATTCCCTACTGGAGAACGAACATGTTTGGTTAGAAATTACCTTTATTGCTTCCGAAACAAAGACACTATAAAATCAAGTTGCCATGCCACGGATTATGTCACATATTATTGAATAGATTCCGTGGAAGGTACTCAATGACCATATTCAAACCGTGGATCATTACCATCAATTATTACAAGAACTGTATCCATTCAATTTGGGACGACAAGTGGTGTGTGTCTTAGTGACTTGTTTTCTGGGATTTCGTTTACCAGCCGATTCTTTGTGGACTCTTTACGATCAGTACTTACCACCTCAATGGCCTTAAATGGTCACGAAAAACTCCTTTTGCTCAAAGCCTTGCGTTTTCATCTGGATACTTCTCGACCTCAATAGGAAAAAAAGATTCGTCAACTTTTAGCTACCCAAGACGTGTATGACGATGTGTGTGTAGCTTGTGACTTACATCCCGATTGGACAGATGTCCGTGCCTGGAAAGAATGGGGTTTTGAGGCTTGGACCCAAGAAGTGGCCCAGTATGCACGAGAGTTGTTCAAGGAAAAAAGTTACTTTTCAACCCGTGTTAGTGACGGTGCCAGAAGAACCCGTCACCCAGGACAGGCCTGAAAGACCCTTTCGGGAGGACACTTGTGTGACATTACCCCCTACTATAGAACTAGTTAGAACATTACCCAAAACATGTTGTTGTACAGACACTTGTTTTTATTCCACGTTAATGGTTATCATGTGCCTTTTATCCTTGTACTTAAGCCTTTGGCTTTTATGTATTTTTGTCTTTCGTATTCATGTTTAAAAAGAACATTCAATAAACGTGTTCTGAAAAAGTATATAAACTCTTGTCTTGTTCGTTTTCCGTGTCACAAGTGACATTTCTCACACAATGGCTACCTCTGCTGTCTCTGCTCCCTCTTCCTCTACTGTCAAAGTCATCGACGAACACTTAGATCGTGCCAGTTGGGAGGCTTTGTATCTTCGCCATCCCTTTAACATGCTCATTGCTGGACCAAGCGGTTCAGGCAAAACCGAATTCGTCAAACGTTTGATC
Organism: Sinohyriopsis cumingii; assembly: GCA_028554795.2. Classification (NCBI taxonomy): domain Eukaryota; kingdom Metazoa; phylum Mollusca; class Bivalvia; order Unionida; family Unionidae; genus Sinohyriopsis; species Sinohyriopsis cumingii. The sequence continues at coordinate 119,679,011 of CM068829.1, forward strand.
GAACATAAACATCATTTGATCGATCGGCCACCTCAGCGGATCGTGTGGTGTTACAAAGAGTGGCAATCGGCGTACAACTTCTTGCGAGAAAGTCAAGGCGATTCCATCGTGTTTGTGGAAGGCATTCCTAAAGAAGACGACAGCATCGTCTCTGACTCCCGTCAAACCCATTTGGTCATTTTCGACGACATGTTAGGAGAAGACGAAGAAGAAATTAAATTGTGGTTCACGCGCAAAGGGCATCACCGTAATGCCAGTGTCGTTTACATCACCCAAAATTTGTTTCAACAAAGTAAAGCCCATCGCACCATCAGTCTCAATGCGCATTACGTGGTCTTGTTTAAAAGCCCTCGAGATAAATCGCAAGTGCAAGTCTTAGCCAAACAGTTAGGAACGCCTTGGCTGACTCAGGCGTACGACGATGCCACTCAAACACCACACGCCTATTTACTCATCGATTTGAAACCTACGACTCCCGAGGATTTGCGATTTCGTACCCACTTGTTTCACCACTGGTGCCAAGACGGAGGGCCTGTCCTGTACACGTCTCCGTCCTCGACTTCATTTCACTCCCCATAAAAAAATCTATAAAAACCTCAGACCCTTTTTCGTCTGTCTCACACAGTGTGAACATGACGTCCCTTCAGTCGCATCTTCCCGTCAAATTGATTCGTGCCTTGTATGGAATCAGTCGAGAAAAAAATCCACAAACACGAGCCCGTGTCTTAGAAGCTAGTCTCAAAGAAGTCTTACGATGGTTCACGGTGACGGCACGTCAAATACTCCAAAGAATCATTCAGATTCCTCATCAAACCAAACGCTTTTTCGATCGAAACAAAGTCGCTTTGGTCCAACTGGCCGATCCCCGCATCGACACTCAAACCAAAAAACAAATCATTTTGAAACCTGGAGGGAGCGGTACTCTAGGAGGGGTCATCATTCGCTCTCTCTTAAGATGGGATCCTAATGCCCCCAAAGTTATACCCAAGACAAAAGTCCAACGAAGCCCCAAGAAGAAAAAGAAAAAGACCAGGTCCCCAAGGAGAACTTCTCCAGTGGCAGGACCCTCCTCTGATCAGACACCACCACCCCGGAAAAAGAAAAGAAGCCCCCAGAAAAAGAAACAGAAAAAAAGTCCCCAGAAAAAGAAAAGTCCACAGAAGAAAACTAGTCGCAAGAGAGGCACTTCGGCCAGGACGCAACCTTACACTCGCAAACCACGACCTGCCACAGCGGTGACTGCGTCTCCGGCAGCCTCACGTTTATCCACTTCTCCGTTAATGACACCCAGAACTGAAGAGTACTTGGAGACGTTGATCACACCAAGAACTTCTCCGTTGATGACCCCCAAAAGAACTTCCCCAGTGGCAGGACCCTCCAATTTAGCTGCAGTGGCTGCTGCTCACAAAGTACCTTCTCCCAAAATCAAAGTCCATGAAAGATCGGGCATGTTACAAAGTTTACTGGATTTGTCCAAGCAAGAACTGGCTCGATTTAGTCCGTTACGTACCCCTGCACGACGTGTCATGCCTGTCCTCAAACTGATACGACGTAAAGACAATCAGTGGCGACGCGTTCCAGTATAAAAAAGGCCTGTGACCAAGTAGGGTATCAGTGTTTTTTTGGTGCTCCTGAAGACTCAAAGATGTCACCCTCCAGAAAACCCCAAGGAAAGAAAAGGAAAGGACTGCCACCACGTTTAGCCAAACATGGGGACATGTTATCTGTCCTGTCCAAAGCTTCTCCACCCCTACGAAAAAAACTCATTCAAACGGCCTCCAAAGAGGTCATCGATACCGTGTGCGAATGTTGTTTGAACGTTTTGAAAGGAACGATCCCTTTGTCCAAACACCAGAAACAATGCTTAGGCAAACATCGTCACGTTCTTCGGAAAATGGTTCAAAAGAAAATTCCCATTCGTCAAAAAAAGAAGATGTTAGTGCAACGTGGAGGGCTGTTACCTCTCTTGTTAGGCCCCATACTGAAAGGAGTCTTGGGAACCATGTTGGGAGGACTGGTGGGAGCAAGATAAAAAGACCCTCGGAAGTCCCAAGATCTCAGAATCGACCGCTGACAACCCCATGGAAGGACGAAAACTAGCTTTAGTGCCTTACAAACGATGGATGGAATAGCATCGGTGGCAAGAACAACGCACCCCGCATTTACCTCCCAATCCCAATTTGAGCGAGATGTCCCAGTTACAACACGAATTGCAGTCCTTGATGGATCGCCAAGATTTGTCCGAAACAGAAAAATCGCAAAAGTACGGTCAACTCTTGCAACGACTGCAACTCTTTCACCAGAAAGCTTTAGACGAAACAGCTTTACCCACTCTGAAAGATTTGAAGACCTTGATGAAAAGTCCAGCACCATCATCATTACCACCACCACTACTACCATCCCCTGGGGTCACCAGAGATGCTACCCCACGAAGGCCTGAGGAAGAAGAGATGCGAGAAGTGTTTCAAACACCGTCAGCAGCTCCCATTTCGAGTAAGATTGCAGCATCCTTGTTGACCCCGTCCCCCACATCCCAATGAGAAGAAATGAAAGCTTGGGTTAAAAAGATGATGTCCACTCCTCCTTCGACAGAAGTGAAAAAGAAAGAAAGGAAACCAGAAGTGAAAAAAGAAAAGAAAACCAAAGCCATTCCATTGCCACCTCCACCACCACTACCTTCGACTTCTACTCCCGTAGCCCATCGGACACGTAAATCCGTTTTCTAAACCACCCATTCGTCCCACCCAAAGTAGCATCACCGAAGAGTGGGTGACTTATTAACACACAGAAAAATGGAAAAAGTCTTCGCCAGCATTTACTACGATCTCTCCCATCCTGCAGGTTACGCAGGAGTTCAAAAATTGTATCGTGCTGCTAAAACTCGACTGAAAAGTCTCCGTTTACCTCAAGTGCAACGATGGTTACAAGAACAAGCTACCTACACTTTACACAAACCCATTCGACGCAAGTTTTCCAGAAGTCGCACCCGAGTGGAAGGCATCGATCATCAATGGCAAGCCGATTTAGCCGATGTCTCTCATTTGGCCAGCTACAATCGTGGCTACAAATATTTGTTTTGTGTCATCGACGTCTTTTCCAAATTTGCCTGGGTCGTGCCCTTGACTTCCAAATCGAGCAGCGAGTTAGTGCGAGGCCTGCAACGGGTGTTGAAACAAAGCGGTCGTCACCCTCTTCGATGGCAAACGGACAAAGGTACCGAATTTCTGAACCAAGCTTTCCAAAAAGAATTAAAGAAACGTGACAATCATTTTTTTACCACCGAGAATCCCGAAACCAAAGCCGGCATCGTGGAACGTTTTCAACGCACTTTGAAAGAACGCATGTGGAAATATTTTACGCATCACCACACTCTGAAGTACATCGACATTTTACCGCACCTGGTGCAAGCGTACAACCAATCTTACCATCGAAGCATCGGACGTGCCCCGCAAGACGTGACTCCCGACAACGAAGTGTTGGTGTTTGAGCGCCTGTTCGGTACGTCCCCGACGAGGGCTGCCCCCAAGAAAAGTGGAATGTTGGCCGTAGGAGATTGGGTGCGCATTGGCAAAACCAAACGCACTTTCGACAAAGGTTACTTACCTAACTGGACGACCAAATTGTTTCGCGTCACTGGACGAGTGCATGGCCGTCATCCTGTCGTCTATAAATTGGAAGACATGAACGGAGAAGTGCTCAAAGGAACGTTTTATTTGCCCGAGTTACAACGTGTCACCAAAAAAGAAGACGACGTGTACGACATCGAAAGCATTCTCGAACGCAGAACCCGTAAAGTGGGCAAACGACGTGTCAAAGAAGTCAAAGTACGATGGAAAGGATATCCACCCAGTTTTGATTCTTGGATCGACGCTTCGCAAGTCATCGACTATAAAAAGAAGTGACCATCATGCCCTTTCACACAGCAGACGCAGCTACGTCGACCACTCCTCCTTCACCTAGTTCTTCTGTGCAAGATTTACAAAAACAACCCTTGTGGGTGTGGTGTGGAGAACGTGTGCCTAAAACGCAAATCGTCTTTTTCTGCCAAATCTTCGTGGTGTATTGTGTCATCGGGGCAGCCATTGCCAATTTGAGTTTGCAACAAGGAGACAAACAATTGTGGACCATTTTATTGAGCAGTTGCATCGGTTACCTGCTTCCCAATCCCTCCCTGAAATTCTCCTCGAACGGGAACCTTGTGTCCAGTGCCAGTGTCAGTCACCACTCCAACCACAATCAGAACCCCATTTTGGGCGGAGAGACGCCTCTGACGTCCAGTAATAACCCCTCGGAGAGCCACAGAACTCTGGAATTATGAGTCACCGAAACCAATTTTACTTAACCTTACCCAGTGACAGTTCCATGGAGGTGTTTCCCAACAACACGTTGTGCTGTTACACGGCTAAATTACCTCAAGCCATCCCCTTAGATCACGAAGCCCATTGGGAAGTAGCTTTAGTAGAAATGATTCACCCGACCCAAGTCCTCAATGTCCTTCCGAATCAAAATAAATTTGATGTGGAAGTTCATGACGAGCAATTGCAACAGGAATTGAATAAGAGAACCATATCTGACATTAAAACCTATAATGAGATAACTCAAAAGTGGACCTACCACTTGTCCATTCTCCCAGGCTATTATTTTTGTGGTCATCATTTGGTCAGCGCCATAGCCTCCAGGTTTAATGGAGTGTTTGGGAAAGCTTTTGAGAATGTCAAGAACAAAAGTGTCACCATGGAGTACCACAATGTAGCTCGTCGCTTCTTGATGAAATTTGACCGGAGTAAAACCGTGTCCATTTTATTTTGTCCTGAATTGTTTGACATGTTGGGCGGTGACATGGAGCTGAGGAAGAAAGTAGAACAAAAAGGACAACCCGAATTACCAGTCATTTTTGACAACGATTCTTTTGCCCAGTATTACCGTACCCCGGTAGAACTGAACCAAGGACTGAATTTGATCTTTGTGTATTCCGATGTGGTGGAGTACAACGTGGTGGGACACACCTCCGTGCCTTTACTGCGTGTCATTCCTTTCAAAGTGGATTCTGCCACGAACGCTGACGAGGAAGGTGGAAACACTTACCACGTCCACCGCGAATTTGTCCATCCTCACTATTTGCCGGTCAGCAAGTCGTATTTGGACACGGTCAACATTACTATAAAAGGAGATTTGGGACAAAATATTCCATTCACCAAAGGAAAAGTCACGGTGAAACTCCATTTTCGAAAACGGTTTTCTCACGATTCGTAAGTCATGTATGCAGTGTACCGAGGGGTTGCTCGACAGCGAGGACACGGTTTAGGAGATATGCTGAAATCGGCCTTTCGTTCGGTGGCCCCAGTGTTGAAACCGATGGTGACACGCGGATTGCACGCCTTGAAAGATGCGGCACTGACGCAAGGCAAAGAATTTCTCCAAAATGTCATCATCGACAAACAAAACCCTAAAGAAGCCTTCATGAGGGCTGGCAAAAATGTCTTGCTGCAAACGGGCAAAGACATTTTAGGCCGACGAGACACACCTATAAATGCCCTGCACGCTACCGAGTCAGGCATTCAGCAAGGACAAGGCAGAAAGAGACGACGAAGAAAACACCCTTTCACCAGACTTCAAGCTAGAAAGGCCAAGAAAAGAAGAACCGTTCGAGACTTAGACGTTTTCGATTATTGAGAAAGAGACAAAAAAATGATGTACCGAGAGTCTTGCGCTTGTTCCAAGACGGAACTGGATCTGTTTGCCATGCCCCCCACCATGATGACCATGCAAGAATCCCAGTGGGTGGAATTTCACCCCGTCTCCTCATTGACAGCCTCAGCTCCCATTGAGTTTGAAATTAAAGGACACCCCGAAGATTACATCGATCTGAATAGCAGTTACTTGTACTTGAAAGTCAAACTTGTCGATGAGGATAATTCGCCCCTAGAAAAGGATGAGGTAATAGCTCCCGTCAACAATTTCATGCATTCCTTGTTTAGCGGAGTGGACTTGTACTTGAACAACAAACTAGTCAGTAGCAGCATGGATACTTACCCTTATCGAGCGTACCTGGAAAATCTCTTGACGTACGGAATAGACGCCAAGAACACTCATGTCAATGCCTGTGTGCTATGGGAAGCTGACGAAGCAGGCCAGTTTGAAACATTCGAAACTGATGGAACCAAAACACCAAACAATGACGGATTTGTAGAACGAAGAAACAGAATCAAAGATGGACAGAGTTTAGAACTAATGGATCGTTTGCATTTGGACATGTGGTTACAAGAGAAATATTTGCTAAACGGGGTGAATGTTCGCCTGAGACTGAATCGTAGCAGTGCCGCTTTCCATTTGATAGGTACTACTGCTTGCAAAACTGTCATCGAGGAAGCCAGGCTCTACGTACGACGCGTAGAAGTGTTACCTAAAGTGGGTAACGACATCAGTCAAACATTGAGCAGAACGACCGCCAAGTATCCCATACGACGCGTGGAAGTGAAAACCTTCACCATTCCCAAGGGACAGCGATCCATGATCGAAGATCATCTGTTCCAAGGACAGCTAGCCAAACGTTTGATCGTTGGTATCGTCGAAAATGAAGCCTTCAACGGAGCTATCGCTAAAAATCCTTTCTACTTTCAACACTTTGGCGTGTCCAAGATCGAAGTCAGTCGCGATGGCAAGACCTTGTGTACCCGACCCTTTGAACCTGACTTTGAGAAGAAGAATTACTTGAGGTCGTACTTGTCCCTGTACGAAGCCACCGGACAGTTAGGAACCAATACCAGTCACGGCATTACGTACGATGATTACGCAGGAGGCTACGCTTTGTGGGCTTTCGATTTCACTCCAGACCAAGGCAGCGACGAGGGACATTTCCACCCTATAAAATCCGGCCAAATTCGTGTGGAAATTCAGTTTGCAAACCGAGACCCTGATGTAACGGTGAACGTCATCCTGTATGCAGAATTCGATAATACGATAGAAATCAACAGTTTGAGAGAAGTCATCCTAGATTACTAGAAGCCATGGAAGACTGTTATCCCTCTTTACCTAGTGAAGAAACTTTGGAGATGAAATGTGAGGAGACCGTGGAAAAAGAAGAAGTGATCATGATGAAGTAGAGATGGCCAGAACAAGAAGCCCATTTAGTCTCCTGTTTTGCCAAACACTTGGTGGAAAAAATGACGGAATTGATCAAGAAAAATTGTTATGGATGTCAAAACGATCATCCCAGTCAAATTCAACACGATAAATGCCTAATGTTAAGTCAAGAAGAAAAATTGGACGAGTATCTGGACGAAGCTTGGAGTCTCATCTCGAACAAAGACGTGTTGCACCAGTGGTATAAAGACTTGCGTGAACATTCTTGTCCACCATTAACCACTCAAGAGATCCATCGTATCGAAGCTCTCCTGAATCAGAGTGAGGAAACAGAACGAATAACCGTTTATTCGTCAGACATTTTCAAGCAAAAAGTCAGAATCGAATTGACAACTTATTATTACCTGTGAAGAAAAAAACACACACACAAATCAATGGATACCTGGGAACTGTATTACCTTTTGAACCACAGTTCGTATACGGCTTCTTGGAATCCTGTCGTCTGTGCTAAAGATGAACTCCCTCATCGCAAACCTAAAGACCATCAAGCTTACGTGATCAACACGGACGACAGTCATCTCCCAGGAACCCACTGGGTAGCCGTCTACTTTCCTCAAGAAGGATGTGTGGAATATTTCGATTCGTACGGATTGCCCCCTTTGGAAGACGATATCATTGACTTTATGAGAAGAAATGCTCAGACTACCCGATTCAATAATGTGAAATTACAAGGCACAGATTCCTTGGTGTGTGGACAATATTGTGTGTATTTTCTGCATCATCGCAGCCTGGGCTATTCCTTAGAACATTTAGTGACTCATTTTGATCCTCGTTCTTCTACTAGAAACGACGTGAAAGTAGATCGATGGTTCTGTGACCATTATGCTTATATTTTGTCTCAAGCTAGGAAACGTAGTGTCCATCAATGGCCTAATGATTTCCAACAGTGGAAATCACAATTTCATTCACAACGTTGTCAGCCCTGTTTAAAGTAGACTGTAAATTGAAAAAATGTTTGTGATTTGAAAAAATTGTTTCATGTTATATTGTTGGATTATTGTTAAAAAATGTTAGAGTTGTTGTTTATTGTTAAGTGTTTTTTTTGAATAAAAATGTTGTGTTTGGAAAAAAAATGCCTTTGTCTTTTGTTTGGCTATAAGAATGTTTGATTGATGCTCTTTCATTTCTTACTATCCCTCTCATGACACTCATTGAACGTTGCGACCGTGTGGGGGATGTTTTCCTTCACGTCCGCGCTTTGACTTTAAGAACCGGGGTTGTTTCCAGTCTAACCATCCATTGTCGACTCATCCTCCTAAGAAGGTGTGCTCCAAACTAGCTAAGCTCAACGAAGCCTACGTGAATTTGCATAGGGTCAGACACAGTCTGATACCGAAGCCAGAAGAAATAGAGAATGTGAGAATGTTAAAAATCACTGAAGACCTGATAGAAGAGCTCTTCAGAGAAGAAATGAACAAGGAAAAAGAAGAATGGACAGAGAAGTACAGACTTCAGAGACAGCAGCAACAGCAGCAACAACAACAACAGCAGCAACAACCTGAACCTGACAGAGGCTTTGTCGATTGTCGTATCGACACCAACGAGTTCTTCTTCTCTTTCCGAAGAAGCCGACCTATCGCCAGAAAGTCTATCCTCAGAGGACATCGCATTCTTAGAAACTAAAAAAGATTGCCATAGCAAACAAAAAAACAGCCCTTTTCAGGGCTACCCCAATACTCTAGAAAAGAAATAACTATTAATTTGCCAATGTGTGTAGGTAGAGTAGTGTGAATATAAACACTAACTCTTTTATAAAAAATGTGAGGGTATGTGTTAGAGTGTTTGTAAGTGCTAACGTAAGTTGGTGTGGATAGTAGATTAATATGATGTTTGTTTTTTTTTTTGTGTTTGACGTGTATATTTTGGGTTAGATTGGATTGCTTTGCGTATGTAAATAGTCTATTGAAGTGATTTATAAAAAAATTTAAAATAGTGATGGGTAGCATAAAAAAGTGAGTGAGTGTTTCTTTTAGGTCCGTGCGTTGTTTCTTTGGTCATGATCTAGGTAAGATCAATTTTATGTTTTTAGGGGATGTTTTCCATCACGTCCGCGCTTTCAGTATAAATTGAAACTCGCTCGGCAGTCTAGCTGCCCTTGTTGATTAATCAACACCACCAGAAGAATGAACAACAGAATTGTGAAACTGTTAGAACTCCAGATGCACCTGGAATATGCCAGGCGCATACTAAATGAACTGGCCGCGGAGGCCATTGTCGAAGAAGCAAGAATGAAAGAGGAGGAGGAGGAGGAAAGAAGAAAAGAAGAGGAGGAGAGAAGAAATAAAGAAGAGGAGGAGGAAAAGGAGAGAAGAAGAAATTTCAGAATCCCAGAAACCGAAAATTGGGATTCTGAAGCCACATATCCTGCCTCTGCACTCCCAAGAAGAAAGGTGAAAGGAGACTGGGGAAGAAGATGCGTGTGTGGCGCCAGGCCAGGAAGGTGCAACCATTAGATAGGTGCATCTGGAGTTCAAAAAAAACCAACAGCCCTTTTCAGGGCTACCCAATACTCTAGAAAAGAAATAACTATTAATTTGCCAATGTGTGTAAGTAGAGTAGTGTGAATATAAAAGCTCTAACTCTTTTTTCATAGTGTGAGGGTATGTGTTTGTGTGTTTGTGTGTTTGTGTTTGTGATTGTAAGCGCTCACGTACGATTGTGTGGATAGTAAATTATGGATTTGTTTATTGTTTCTTAGCGTATGAGGAGAGTATAGTTTGGGTTTTATTATATGAAATGAGAAAAAGTGGGGATGTTTTCCTTCACGTCCGCGCGTTGTTTGATCATGATCTAGGTAAGATCAATTTTTATGTCTTAGGGGATGTTTTCCATCACGTCCGCGCTTTTCGTATAAGAACCCACAGTATTCGTCGTTCAAACCATTCTGCAAAGAATAAAAAAGAAGATGGCTTCGAACCACCTTGACAAAATGGAAAAATTGCAAAACGTCCTGGACAATTTAGGAATGATGGAGCAAATGTTGGTTAACCTAAACGAGGATCACTATTCTTATAGTCCCCATCGAGTGAAGATGGAGATAAACAATTTACGAAAAATGAATGTAATCATCAGTGATCTGTTGAAAGAAATAAAGGAGGAGAAGGAGGATGAAGAGGAAAGGATAAGGATGAGAGCATGGAACGAAAAAATTGAAAAAGAAGAAGAAAATGAGAAGAGGAAGAAAGAAGAGGAGGAGAAGAAAGAAGAGGAGGAGAAAAGAAAGAAAGAAAAGAAGAGAAAAAGTGTAGGACAGAAAATAAGAAGCAGGTGGAGAAATAGAAGAAATTAGAAGAAGAAGAAAACCAAAGGCCCTTTTCAGGGCCACCCATATTTCTCGAAAAGAGATAGCCTTTCAATTGCCTACCCCTTTTTTAAATTTAAATTTAAATTTAAATTTTAAAAAAAAAATTTACATTTAAATTTAAATTTAAATTTTAAAAAAAAATTTTAAAAAAAAAATCCCATGTTCAATTCCCCTTGTCCCTAGACAAGCCCAAACTCTATTCCCCATGTTAAATTCCCCTTGAGGCTAAAACGACCCACGATTTTTCTCCATGTTAAATTCCCCTTGAGGCTAAAACGACCCACGATTTTTCTCCATGTTAAATTTCCATTGAGGCTAAAACGACCCAGGGGTCTCTGTAATGCTAATTTCCATTGAGGCTAAAGTGACCCACTTCACTACTAGCGAGTGGTGAAAAAGCGCAATGTCCAGACTGATTGCATCACCTTCCTCTCTTGACCGTGTGTCAGCGTCTACCTATTTCCCCGAGCCTTCCTATTTTCTACGCTTCACCATTTCCTGGACTTCCTAATTCTTTATTCTGAACTCGTCCCTTTTTTCTTCCAACTTCCGTCTTTGGACTGTCCCACCTCTCACCAAGAAGCTATTTCTTAAAGGACAAAACTACCTCTAAATCTCTGTATGTACCACTTTCAACATGTACATAAAAATTCCTTCACTCACGTTACGCAGAAGCATACTAGCTATCCACACTGCATAAAGTCTGAACTTATCCGATAAAACATCACCCTCGTTTCACAGAGACACCCTATAATTACCACGTTAGCGGTATATCTAACGTTACCGTATCTCCTTACCTATGCTACCACATGCTCGATTACTATTGCATAAAATTCACAAAATTGCTAGCTCACAGCAATCCCTAACTTACAAGATTATTTAATCAATACAAAATCGGATATTAATATGCGATTATCGCTAACTCACGACAATCAAAATCATCCTAACAGACCAAGAAAATTATTTCATATAATCCTATGAAATCGTACATGTATGAAAACTTGGACAGCATGCAATCGTCAATACTATCAATTAACTAGTAACTTTAAAATTAAAGAGATAAATTGTATAAAAGCTCTAGCATCAACAGATTTCCATGAAATTGAATAAATGATACATAATATGAATCCCAGTCATATCAACACAACTGCATAAAACAAACAATCAAAAATAGAAAATTACGTGGAAAGTTAAAATTGCTTACCTTAATGCTGTTCTCTTTCATAACTTGTGCATCCTATCACTCACTAAACCCTGTCTTTTCTTGCAAGACAGCCATCTCATCCGTTTTTCTTGTTTAACGAGGAAAGCACTATTCTTTTTAGGCGTCCTCGGAGCCAGTTCTCCTCTCTCAGGATTTCAGACTAAAGAATTTCGACAATCGTCGTCACTTTAAATTTATATTATTTCTAAAGTGTACGCCTTAATTTACTCTGGCAAATCGTAAGCAGCGGTTCCTAATTTTTTCCCAAGATAATCATGTCTTTAGTCAGATTTCAGACAGCATAGAATCTGTGAAATACGGGCATATCAATTTCCCTTTGAAAATGATAATTTGGCATGAGTTTCCTATTAAGCGGTGATGGTGTATTTGTACATGAAGAAGACATGGGGGAGAAAAGAAGAAAGGTCGAAGTGGCCCTTCACAAAGACTTTTCTGGCTTAAATGTGATAAAATTGTAATTCTCAAGGCATTCAACTTTAAGGTTCAATACAATTCAAAATTCGATACTTTGCAGATATCCAATCTATTGTGTCTTGAACGCTCAAGCAACTTGTTAAAATGCTTCAAAGTTTATGGATCAGATGTCACACACTCACGATAACATTGCCTATCACACAACGTTTGTGATAAAAGTTTTCTGTTTAAGCTCATAGATCATAAACGCACCAGTCCTTGTCATTATCTAAATAATGGCCATTCCATTATGATTCAAGCAATCCTCTCCTGGGTGCGAAGATTCAGCCTTGACGGGACTAACGCATGTATCCCTAACTTGGCAAGCGGATTACTTCTACCGCTGTTCTATTAGAAAGTTGAGGAAGCTCATTTGTTAACGCGTCAGACTTGTAAACCACGGGTCTAAGGTTGTAATCTAAGGTCGGCTGTCTCGGTGTATCCTTCACAAAGACAAATTCCTTCTATTTCATCAGCATGATATGATATAGCCAAAATTGTGTTCAAAGTGCAGTTAAAACAATCAAATACAAATTGTGTCATCTTTATGTGAAAATGTGTACAGTACTGGGGCAAATTCCAATTGAACGACAGTTCGAATATTTACTTTTGGCGTCTTCTACCGAAGTGCTATATCAGCGCAGTAAGCTTCATGGTTCTGTTTGTCTTAATTGGAACTACAATGTAATTACGAGGTTTTAATTTTGTTTCAGGCAGTGGATGAAAGAAAGAAACAATTTTTTTTTATTTATGCTGTATTTCTTTAAACACGAACATTGCAGTCTTGCTATCCACGATATTTCGCATTTGTTTTTATGTTCTTCATGTACACATACACCAGTCACAATGTTCACAAGGCCAAGTTCTTCAGCACTAATGATCAGCCATTTGGCTTACAACTATTTTGATTACCATTTGGACATCATCCTAGTCTCCTTTTGCCTTTTTTGACCAGAATCTTTATGAACATGACAGCTGTGCATAGTCCACTGTGCTGTATCTACTCCATTGATGAATACTCATGGGCGATCAGAAACCATTTATTCAAAATTCAGGGTTTCTTGATAAAATATATCACACATGGTCTTGCGTTTACCTATCTGTATTTTGTTTCAATGTCTCTCTCTCTCTCTCTCTCTCTCTCTCTCTCTCTCTCTCTCTCTCTCTGATCTGTTATCTATAGGTTGGCATCGCACCGCAAGATGTTGCATTAATCCATACCCAAATCCTTATTGTTTGTATGGATTAGTGATGACTTGATCGCGTTAAATGTACTTGAGGACAATTGAGAATGAATAGGGCTCGTACATGACTTATGAATTCATTGTATTTATATAGATAAAACAGAGATAAACTGATTACATAGCCTGCTTGTGGTTTTCGATTAGACACTAATTTGCCTTATTAGTGCTTAACAAAATCGTTCTCAGTGCGTTGTCATCGTTTGTCAGTGCATTATGACTGACGAAAGTGACAAAGTGTATCGAATTGTTAAATCATATGCAAGGATGCATTTCAACAGTTCACTGGAGTTACACAATCAACAGAGAAAACGGTCTTTCAGTCTAGTGAATTGGAGTTTCTCTATGGTTTATTGATATACATTCCTGTCGTGATCAAAGTATTTATGCGCAGAATGAAACATATTAAATGAATACCTAGCGGCCAGTAGAGAAACTGAGATGTATGTAACCCACGAAATTGAACCATTGCCAAATTAATCAAATCCCAGAAGGACAAATTGACAGACACGCATAAAGCTATTAATAGAATGTTAACTATGTATATACACATGATACGGCATTAAGATGTAAACCATAGTGTTATGTATATTTAATTTGTATTGTTTACTGTATTTTCTCCATTAATATATGTTATGTATTTCTGTAATTTGTTATTGACCTTGGTCCAAAATCATATTAATGGCCTGTACGAATAGTGACATTTATTTTGTAAGCAGCATAATACATAGTTAATATTTATTTATGATTAAATAGTAAAAACTCAGATCATTATTAGTAGAAGTAGACATATTTATTTTAACTTGAGTCTAGGACATTAGCTTTTCATTTAGAAATTCCTAAATATGTTCATAACTTTAAATGATTTATAATGGAAACTGAACTGCATCATGGCTCTATTATTGCGTCAACTTTCTATATCAATGTTGTTTACTAGAAACATTACTCATTCATATATTAACGTATGAAGTGGAATCAGTTTTAGCGTTGTGTTCAGTTTCTTTAATGAGGTAGGACTATTTATTATCTTATTCACTTCAATTATAAAGTGCTAATTAATACATTTTGAATAAATAAATAATTTGGATTTATAGTAAGATCTGTCAAAGAAATTTTTGATACATCAAAAGACTGTTAACACATCACCACATTCAAGGCCTTGGCCACATTAGCGCATTTGAGACTATAGGAACATCATCACATTCACTGTTGGAGTTTATTTGAAATAGCACTGGAATTTAATTGGAACTTCATACATCTGGAATTTCGATAGAACTTTAAGGAATATTTGGGATTTAATTCAAAATATATAACAATGTTCTTTACTGATGTTGTTCATGAACTGGATTTTCATTATGAATTGAAACACGTACATTTCTGCGGTTCTGTAAAAAATAAACTCATTAAATGGTTTTCAAACAAGCGTAAGTCAGCGTCACACTGGTTATGTCCCATATTTTAATTGTCGTTCATATTTAATCTGAATCCTTAATTCTTCTTAATCTGTTCATTCCGATAATATTACACATCTTACTGCAAGGAAGAGGACTCCTGTATAAAACACATGTAAATACTTCGACTGCTAATACAGAATTCTTTCATAGATCCCACAACAAAATACATCCTTTTCTTGTATAGAAAAAATATACCACCATTTGCACCATCATTGACCTTTTCTTGTATATACATACATATATATATATATATATATATATATATATATATATATATATATATATATATATATATATATATATATATATATATATATATATATATATATATGTGTGTGTGTGTGTGTGTGTGTGTGTTTGTTTTTGGTCTCTCTGGTTGGTTTTTCGTTTTATGCAGTGTGTTTCCTAAATCCACCTCACGTTTAGTAATGTTCACTTAATTTTTATATCTTATCCCCACTCTTTGTTTTAGTCGTTCCTTTTGAGGGATATACGTTTGAATTTCCTGTCTCAATATAACTGAGGTTTTTTTGTACAGAGTTCTCATAAATATTAGTGCGACAAGGAAGCTTGTTTATAATACTTAAGTTTCTGTTCTGTAGTTAAATTTATAGGATCATACCTATTCTCTTTTTATGTTCTAATTTCTCCAAAACATGTGCATTTAAGAGGACATTGGACTTTGTGTACTGACAATATTGTGTCTTACTCACATGAGAATAGAGCAGAATTTTATTGATTTGATGTGCGAAAGAAAAGAAGAAAAAAACAGTCAGTAGAATACATAGCTCATATAAAATTCACTATTGCATAAATAACTGAATAACGGCATGAAAGCCTACGTGCACATGAATCCTCGGAGAGATGAGAAACAGAGACTGAGACAATTGCTGTATTCCAAATGTTTGTTTAAACATTAATATCACCTTATATTTTTAATTTTTTTCACTTGTAAAATATCTCTTTGACTATTCTAGCCATAACTTTCTGTAAAGATTCATCCATTAACAATGTTTTCCTACCATGTTTCAGTTGATTATTATTATTATTGGTGGTGGTGGTGGTGGGTTTTAAAAAAAAATAGAAGCACACATGTTAGCTTAGTCTGTTTCCAGGTAAACTGTTGCACTGTTAATTACCCTACCAGGAAATAAGAAGATGGGTTCTCGTCACTGAAAATATTATCCTTTCGAAACTATTGGTTTAGGTCGACCACAGCGTCTGTAAAGAAACTGTAATATCAATTTTGCCTGATTAAACATGCTAGATAATAATCTCATATTTAATATATTTTATAATCATATTATTTCTTCGTAGACCATATTCAAAGTTTGAGGTACACAGATTCGCTAAGAAAACAAAATAATTAATAGATGTCTTATGGTCGAGAAAAAAGAAAAACTGAGAATGAAGATAAAGAATATGCATGTTGGAAAGTAAAGAAAAAAAGATGAAATGCAGGTAGGATGGGATAATTGAAATAAATTTACACTTGAAAGGTATCGCCCTCAGTTGGCAAATATTCTTCATGACTCCTGGAAACGCCTTGACTCTTCACAATTTTTTTTATTAAATTTATATCCACACCTGACAGGTTGACGTATTCAGCAAAATTAGTTTTGTCATTCTATCTTTTCTTCACCTCATAACGTGCGACATAGATTGTTATTACAAGAAGCTGTGTTCCCTTGGATACTGCTTCGCTGCACATATATATTTTTCTTGGCGTCTCAGTCAACCGTAAATATTCGTGGCGGTTCAGATAAAGCTGCAACGGTTCATATGGTTGATACATAAATTTGCGGTGTCAAACTTTGGGGTATCCTTATACATCGTTAGGCTCCATTTCAGTTTGATTATTGAACTTCAAAATTACCAACGGTGTTCACAAAGTTTTGGTATTAAACTTATGTTTGCTCCAACTGACAAAATACAGTATTTGTTAAAGCTTTTGATTGCTTATGATCGCATTAAATTTTACGACCACGTGATTGTAAAGATTGTATCCATTTTTCTGAATTAAATCAAATTATGAATATCCAATATTTTCTTGCTCGTTGAATAAGAACATATTTTCTATATTGGTGTATGTTAGTTATGATAGGTATGTTACCTTTGCATTGTTTGTTTGTCAGTCTTTTCAAACTTTTCTTTATCTCATTATACGCTCTCGATAACGTAACTTTGTTTGTTAAATTTGACCTTGTCCAAAATCAAGCTCATTTTTTACTTAACCTGAATCGTTAAAAAAAATTAATTCTGTAAATAACTAAAGCATACCTAAACAGTTTCTCTATGAGTACGTTTTAACTAATAGGATTGCTAGTTTTGCCCGAGTCAAGGGCATTGTGTTTATCATATTTTATAATATTATTATAACCATTTTATAAACATTAGGAACCTTCTAGAAGTTTATTTTCCATTAGTTAATAGTTTTATTAGAAAATGTTTATTGTTACCTGAGGTCAAGTAGAGGACTATATAATTTGTTATTCTAGAAATTATTCATTCGTGCTGTAAGATCTTAGCAGAAATAATTATTTTTGTGTTGTGTCCAGTAATTCATTTGAGATTTGGAATTTTATTTATTCAAATTATTTATTCAAAATGCTCATCAAAAATAACATTAAAATAAATATTTATTCTGTATAATTTAAAATTTATTTAAATGGAATGCAGAAGTATGATGGCGAAATTAAATGGGGGTAGGGGGATTTTATGCTGATAAATAACAGATAAGCTACATCAGAACAAATAAAACAACCAAAGATAATACATTTATCTGGTCGTAATTTATACGACTCAGCGTGTTTGAAATCATTATATCGGCTCGTATAATTAGGAAATTGTAACTGTTCTTTTCGTACTGTATCATACAAATGACAGTATTTTGCTTGTAAATGCGTAGTCTCAGCATTCTGTTAACAATTATTGTCAGTGGTTAACTAAGACGACGACTTTATGATGAAATTAAATTCAAAACATCCATGACCTGGAAAAGACAATATACACATGGTTCATGATATTCCATCCAATTACGTAAAACTAATAGCAACACACGCATACGCGCATGTGTGTGTGTCTGTGTGCGCTTGTATGTGTCAGAAAATTGAAACATAAAATAATGGCTTACCTAAGTATTCATATTTAGGTATATATATAAAAAAGGAATATAGGAAAATATGCGGTCTAGATATACTACAGAAAAAACGATTTTGAAATGACATGGGAAGGCAGGAAAACGTTGATTGTTAAAGATAATAACGTGTACAACTAATAACGGTATAAAAAAATTTGTATGTTATCAAACTATGAATAACTTTCGTAATACCGAAGAAAGTTGTTATTAATATTGTTAGATTTGATTGTAAATAGAATTTAATAAAGTAATGAGAAAGACAGTAAGCCAATATTTTCCTGATTTCTTTCTGTCTGTTCGTTTCTTGCGTCCAAATATTTTGTAATAAGCATAATGATTTCAATATTTTTTATCCTTAAATTAATTTCTTTTGTTGTATAGAGAATTATAAACATTCAGGACCCAAGTCAACCCAGTATTGGCATTACAGTTTTGTATGGAGGCTATACAATTCCCAAATCACCCCAATCTTGCCATTAAATTGATGTTCGGGAACAATGTAACTCTCAAAGCACCCGAATCTTGACATTACATTTTTTGTCAATGGGCAATACAAAACCCCAATCACCACAATCTTAGCATTATATTTTGTCCGTGTTGCAATATAAATCACAAATAACTCAATCTTGGCATTGTATTTTTGTCTTGAGTCAATACAAAACCCAAAGCACACTAATATTGGCATTAAATTTTTCTGAGGGCAATACAAATCCCAAAAACCAACCGATCATAGCATTACATTTTTATCTGAAAGCAACTCAGTTCCCAAAGCACACCAAACTTTTCAATACATATTTGACTGAGGGCAATACAAATCCTAAAGCACACCAATCTTGGCATTACATTTTTTCTGAGGGCAATGCAAATCCCAAAACACACCAATCCTGGCATTACATTTTTGTCTGAGGACAATACAAATCCGCAATGATACCAATCTTGGTATTACATTTTTGTCAATGGGCAATACAAATTTAAAATCACTTTAATCTTGGTATTTTTGACTAGTTGTAATGCCATTCACAAATCACCAAATCTTGGCATTACAATTTCGCCTGTGGGCAATAAGATTATAGGTTGCTGCATCAAAAAGGATCTATACAATATTAGATAGTGATAACATAAAAAGATGACCTACATTATCAGTGATAACTTTATAAAAAAATACAGATTAAAATCTAATAACATCGTAATGGCATAACCGTCAAATTCGTCAGACTTCTAATATAATACAGCTATATTTGATACAATATTCAGTCCTGAAAAATATGATTATTTTTATAAGTAATATAAATCTGTAAAGAGGAAGTTCTTCAATAAGTTCATAAGCACGGAACTGAAAAATCGAAATTACAATTGCACCTTGAGAGTAGAATCAGATGCATTGATATAGGGTGTTTCGTATAACGGACATAAAATATTGATTTAAATAATGCCGGAAGCAATTAAACAGGAGAATTCCCTTAAATTTGATACATTAAAAATAACATAAAATTATCCTCTGGGGAAACTTTGCACATTTGTAAAGTATTAATACTCTAAGAGATTGTTTTAAAAAGCCGATATTCCCAGAAACACCGTTTTGTATACAGATTAATGCATTTGTGCCGCAGCGTGGCTTTCTTATACTAAAACTCGTCAGTGCTGCCATCTGTAGTTTCCTTATTACCGCCTCATAGTTTATAGAGCATATCGTGGATAATTTGGTGTCATCATAAACATATTTACTGCCAATCAAATATCAGAATCTACAAAAGTAATTAAATATCAAAATATTTCTGGAATCATCGAACTATAAAACGACTTTTGAAAACCCTTGCTCAATCGGATTTAATTTGCGTGATATTGTTTGTGCACCTTAGGCGCATTATGTTAGTCTAAATGAATGTATTTCTAGGGTTTCAAGACTGTCTTTGCCTGTTTTTAGGATCAGAAATTTCCTTTCCTAAGTTTCATAAATCACACTCTCAGCCTTGGACTTAATCTCTCCATCCCTTCCAAACAATATACAACAAGGTGAAGAAAGATTGCTTTATGATAGCAAGGAAACAGGCCCACTATGCACGTTATGTACACTACAGGATCAAAGTAATGGGCTGCCAAATTCATGTGACAAACTCGTACTTTTTACTTTCTTTCAAACTGGACAAAATAAACGTTATGATACAATATAGATTACCTCCTATGGAGGAAACTAAATGTGTATGGCTTATATTCCACTGTAAACTAACTTTCGTTCCATTTGTTCGATTCATCCTGGGTCAAATGTCAAAAAAAATTCATGGCTTGAATGCTGTTCGTGGCAAACACAGATCTGAAAGCAGATCATAAGTGTCAATCCGATTTTATGCTGGTCATCGGTAAAGTCGAAATTTGACTCGGGCTTGATTGTGTACGGATTAGCTTCTAAATTTCATGCCTCAAGATGCGTTTGCGAAGTACTTTGGTTAGTGACTTTTGACCATCCATTTCAGAAAGCCTCTATGCTGAGGCAAACTAGTGATTACTTTATCTCTGAAGAACGTAAATGACTCTTCAATATATTTGCAAACTATCCTCTAATCCAGCTAAGTATAAATACATAAACGAGTGGGTAAAGCATCGCTTTATACCCTGTTTCCCTAATTTAGCTTCTTTCATCATCTCTTGTCAAGATCTATATAAATTATGTAGCAATGTCTGTGTCCGCGGTTATGTTCCCAGCCTTGCAACTCTCCTCTCAGACCGTGATAACGATACGTCCATCATAAACGCTAGGACCCATCTATTATATGCCAAACTTCAAATGATTTGTCCTGGTGACGATCTGGACAGCTGACCTTCAATGCTTTATCATTGGTGGCCTGGATGTCACGACCCATGATGACTTAGTTCCTTTTCTTCCAAATTACTCTTTCTTGCAAATTATAATTACATCTCTTAATACTTCTTCTAATTGTCATTTACATATACATTTCAACGAAGCCCTATTTTATTTGATATATTAGCATTTCTAAAATAAAGTTAATGTATTGTGTGTATGTGTGATTTGGATATTTAAAGTTACTATAAAATTTTCAGTCATATCGCTATGATGTCTGCAGTGTGGCAGTTTATAGTGATTTCTAGCACTGGGGCATCATGCCGCAGATTTCTAGCATGATGTCCAACCAGTCACATTCTCTTGACACCAGACCGACCAGTCCTAACACTAATCTCTTATTGCTGAGTCAAGTTAATACATTGGACTTACGATAATATGTTCTAATGTCAGGACACTTCTATTATAAAAAGGCTTTGGCACCTCTATGTATCCTTGAGATATTTTTAATTTTCTCATAGACGTCAGTTATAGACACAACTGTTTGTAAATATTCATTGTAATATACTTTACTCTGATTAATCCATACAATTGTTCCTTTACATTCATCACAAATGGTACCAAAAAAATTTCATGTTTAAAAAAAGTATATGGCATCAGGAACGACAGCAGTATTGACACAAACATTACGACCATTATAGCCCGTTTATCGACTATTACACGTGTCCCTTTATGTTGATTTCACAAGCATATTAAACAGTTCACTAGTACAGATGTTTTGCCAATAAAAATCTCCCTTTATTATTGCAAGTCGAATTTCTCCAAGTTTTTAAAGTAGTTTGACCTTGTTCAGTGTTGCCCGCTTCCGTTTTTTCCTTTGCTTTACAATCGGGCATTGAAATCCTTTTGATTCGATAAACCAGTGACGGATCAAATGTTTATTACATCAACCTGTGGTGTCGATCCTCGGTGATCCCTTATATATATTTAGCTAGGATTCATTCTTCTCCAGGAAATGCTAACGGTGGAATAATGTTAACTCTTTTTTCATTCAATCGAGAAAAAAAAAACATGCGATTAATAAAGCTTTACATCTGGTCAACCGAAACATTTGTTATGATTAGAAACAGATTTTGACTGAACGAACGTGAATAGCATCATACACTAGTCTGTGTATCAAGGCCGGTAAGGTAGGGACTTTCACCAATGGGAGCTTTGTAAAGCATTTGGCAACCGAAGAAAACTTCGTACATATGCCATTTCCAAAGTTCGTTATCAAAACAGACTGTTGATAATGATGTGAGGAAACTCTCTTAGAAAATATATTATCTAATTAACCAGTGTGCACTATATATTTGTATATTAAGGAGACGCCTGGTCCAAGATCGTGCAAGGATCTGTACCTCTGTTGATTTCTTTTTATATCAGAATGAAAATCCGTGCTTATTTGCAACATTTATTATACTTTAGAGTGCCTTTAATATTCATCAAAACCGCAGACCAGTAACATGCGAAACATGTTATTTATGTGCGTTTTTCCCCCCAACCAAAACACATGTGATCATCTTAATAAAAAATATATGTTAATTTAAATTTAGACTTTAACATGCTGGTAAGTTGACTATTATTGTACATACTCTGTCACAAAACCTCCCGTATCGGTCTATAACATGCTAATTGGGGAAGCCATGTCATATCATTATCTAGCATATTAGTACAGAAACCATGTCATATCGAATATGGTATACCACAAACCATGTCACATCGGTATCTAGCACTCTGTCAGAGAAACCATGTCATATCATTATCTAGTATGGTGATAAAGAAACCATATCATATTAGTGTCTAGCGTGTTATTAGAGAAATCATGCCTTACCAGTATCTAGTATTGTGGTAGAGGAACCATGTCATATTAGCATCTAGTACGGGTGTAACACAAAAACATGTAATATCGGTATCCATCATTCTTTTAGAGAGACCATGTCATATCAGTATCTAGTATGGTGATAAAGAAACCATGTCATATTAGTATCCAGCATGCTAGTACAGAGACCATGTCATATTAGTATCCAGCATGCTAGTACAGAGACCATATCATATTGGTATCTGGTGTGGCAGTAGAGAAGCCATGTCATATCAGAATGATAGTAGAAAAACCATGATATATTCTGCATATCTGATCGTGCCAAAGTGTGAGAAACGTGAGAGGACCTTTCGGATAGAATCATTTGCTAGAACAACATGAAATAGTACCAACCTTCCAAAAACACTCCAAATGCCGAATAGTATTTGTGTGAAAATATATCTTCGTTACCTAACAACTGCACAGATCTTTAATAAAACTTAAATATGACCTTGGTTCAGCTGTGCATGGATTCACTTGTAAATCGCGATTAGACTTAATATGGCTGAGTAATGAACTTCTCCTTCATAAAATCTACGTGCTCAGGCAATCAACCATCATTTAATCCCAGTTAAGCAAAACTGGCTCCTCAGTGTCCAACAAAACCATCATCTAATCTATCTAATAACGCATGTGATGTAGTTTTAGGCCCACATACTGGATATCATCTATCCACCACCAAAATTGATATTCAATATGTGCCAATTAAAATTTTGTTTAGCAGATTCTCATTTTTCATAGCATATCAATGAATTCTGAGCCACATGTTGTGGTCAGACTGACTCTGAATAGCTCAATACATAGGAAAAATCTTTGAGATGACGTTGCAGCATCCAATGACTCCATATTGAGCCACTTACCCATAAACCGACGTTTTTCGAGCTAAAATTACAGCTTCGCAGCAAGTTTTGAACTATACTGAAACCTCTCAGAAAACAAATTTCATCAGCTTTCGTCATCATTAACGTTCAACACTGAAAGCCATACAAAACCCTACGTATGAGAATCTTTCAATACCCTGATCTTACATAAGCATACTTAGGTCATGGAATTTGAGAAGACAGTAGCCTGTAATGTTTTCTGCTAAGTCGAAATGGTATAAAGGATAATGGAAAGACAGAAATCGGCAGGTCGTTTCTAATGGAATTATTCCATATGCTGACTTCAAATAATTTACTGTAATACTTTTATGGTTTTATGAATGCAGTTTTGCATCCAAAAATCATCCATTTTGGTGTGTCAGGATTATTTGATTTTTTAATATTGGTGTGTCAGATGATGATTTGCCTACGAGATTATAGCATTTTTTGTATCACAGCACGTTTGTTACCTGTTTAAAAAATGGACAGAAACTTAAACACTGTCAGATCAGGAAGCTCTCGCTGCTGCAAAAGTCTTTGTTGACTGCTTTGTTATTAGATTTGGCACACCACTTTAAGTGTACCCTGTTCAATGTCCAGTCAAAGAAAATTCAAGAAATGTGTTATCTTCTTGACATTAATAAGACTAGAACCACCATCATGCGTCTCGAGAGAACGGAACTGTTGAAAGATTCAGTCGGACACTCAAAGCTCTGCTCTCGATGTATTACCGAAAGAATCAATGAATATCTCCAACAAGTTATGATGGCCTATAAGTGGACCATTAGCGTCAGTACTGGTTTTGTACATAATGACTTTTGGAAGAGAAATTACTTTACCAATGAATACAATACTAGGCACACCGATGGAGCTGAACAACCAGGACACATCTGAAAATGAAAGAGCAGATTATGTCAAAACTCTTCGGGTAAAAGTCGAATAAATCACACAACATAGTTCATTCACATCTTAAAGTCAGATCTCAATACGAGAAGAAATACCATGATCTCAAGGCAAAGAAAACAGAACGGTAGGAATCTGTCAGAAACTGGTTCCAAAATCGAAAGGACCTTATTTGGTAACGAAGAAGCTAGACGATTTAAACGAATTTGTTAAGAAATCGAAGAGACAGCCAGCACAAGCTTATCACGTTGGCTTTCTGTTGCAGTACAGATGAAAGAAGATACCAGTTTGGTGCCTTCAACAGAAGCAGGCATATCACAAGAATATAGTAGCAGGAACCATCCCTTGTTTGAAATTATTTCAGTTTTCTCAACAGGTATGAAGGACACCAGGAGTGGCAAACTGAGAAGGCAGATGAAGAAATTCAAAGAGTAAGATACGATTACATGATGGTGGACGGCTTCGTGCAGGCAGGGGATATTTAATTAGTTTGACTCTGAGGAGTCAATGCTGAAAGATAGCATTACCAACGATTGTTCGGTTTAGTCTAGGGCTTGTACGAGAAATCACTCGATTCCTGTCATCCCTGGTTGTACATAGGTACAAAGATAGGAACTTGTATGTAGAAGTGCCCCATTACCTTGGTTTAATGTTGTAATGAAAGTACTACAGGTAACATATAATGGGTTCCAATAGCGCGCGCGCGCGCGCGCGTGTGTGTGTGTGTGTGTGTGTGTGTGTGTGATTTAGATTTTTAACGTAGCTTTAACAATTTTGCAGTCATATCGCTACGATGTCTGCAGTGTGGCAGTTTAAAGTTTACATTATCCTGACACAAGGCCGATCAGTCTAACCCTAACCTTTTAATGCTTAGTGCCTAGCGAGGCAGTTGTTAGTACCATTTTTAGAAGTCTTTGGCATGACTCTGCCGGGGATTCCAACCCACGACCTTCCGTATCTGGGGCTGACGCTCTAACCACTAATCCAATACTCCTGAGTTGATGCAGAGATTGAATATGATAACTTTCCGCTTGAGAAAGCAAGGTATTTAGCTTTCTGCCTTTAATATTACAAAGTATGCTGAGAAAAAGCAGCGGTATTTTAATAAAAATATTTTATGCTGCAGATAGACTGCAATGCTGAGACCAGAGAAAAACGAACATTTTATTTTCACATTTGTAACAGTTTTACTTTTTCCAGGTGATGATGATGAAGATCTCCAAATCCAGAACACTGGACTTTAGTTTTAATAATACTGACAGGCTACTTGAGTTAATGAAATTGGTTTAAAACTTCAGAATGTTCTCTAAAGCAGTTGCCACGTGTTGGGTGTGTTCAGCGAAATATGCCAGAAAGCAAATATTTAAGTATCATATTGCTGCTTCCCCATTCAACACTTCTTGTTACCTGCGTATGTACATATATGAGAAAAAACGATGGTGGACTTGAAGCAGCAAGTCTAACAGTTGTAGATGATGTACCATCCTATTTCTTTGCAGGAGGGAATGGGTTTTGGATATCCTTTCACCCGAGAGCCTACAACCAGATTATTTGTGCTTGCCTCAAAGAGGGCAATGCAAACCTTTTTTAATGAGGTTATATGCCACTATTCCCTTCACCTCGACGGCGGGTGGAGGAAGGGTGAGGTCATTCAGGTACCAACATAATCAAGTGTGTTGCCACCCAAGGGCTGAAAGAAAATGAACCCTGACCAGAAACTGATCGAGTGGTAGTATTCCTCCATGATTTTGGAGAATTCACTGAAAAACCGACCCTATCGTCCTTACACAGAGGCGCTGTACTGAACAAATTCATCATGTTGTCCTTTCTGGTACATCGATCCCTGTACAACCGAAGAACATCCGATGGCCAGGAACGTTCATTATTACAACAACGAGATTTTAAGAGCTAATGCCAATGGAATTGCATTAATAGAGGACCTATCAGTAGAGAAATTGCTGAAAATATATCAGGCAGCAGCTGACAATAGGGAAACATCCACGGACTTTCTGATGAATATAATCTTGGAAGCAGGAGTCAGGCAAATACTAGAGAATTAGCTTGTAGACATCAATAATACTTACGAGAATATGTGAAACGGAGTCTAACCATTTAAGGAGGGAGAGTGTTTACCTGTATGGCATTATGAATTCACTTTTAAATGCACAAAATGGTCAATTAAATGTGTAAAGATTATTTGAAGTTAATTTTTGGAGTGTGAGATGATGCTTGACCTAAGAGACTATACCATTTTTTGCTAAAAATATATACCAAATGTGAATTGCTATTTCCATTCCTGAATGTATGCACCCCACACCGCATCCACCATCGTTTAGATCGCCGTCTACATTTTCTTATAGATGTGAACTCTGTGCTTTGTTCTAAGAATAGGCATCAAAAACTTCTTCTGGTCCTTGTAATTTCATTATGTTGTCACGAGTATCGGGAAATTCATCTAATGGGATCAACTTGGCAAGCCCTGGAAGTCCAACATTAACTGGAAAGAAGTTCGCATGTTGGCTGTTATTGTGCTCTATTCATTTCCAAGCTGGACCATGTTTGTGTGTCGTGCTGGAATTTTTCATTAATAGTTTTGGAAATGAATCATACCATTCTCAAATATGGTTTATCAAAGCCCAAAATATGATTTTAGCCTATACATTAGTGACTTCATCCATCTTGTGGAGATTTGTTACCGAAACGACGAGGCGCAGGATACTGATGGAATCAATGTGCTCAACAAAGAATCACATTTTTGTTTGACTTTTGTTTTTACAATAATGTTACTGTTCATTATTGTAAGTTCTTTACTATGCAGAACGTGTTATTTTAAGTAAATGTGTAAAACAGTGCATTCGATGGTGACTTATTTCGAACCCTATATGACTAACTGCATCATCATTGCATTGCATTGTCGCTCGATTCGCATCGAAATTAATTCGTCTCTTTTATTTTTTTCTACGGAACCTATGCATGAATGTACAAATAAGATTTATAGTAAAAATACACACCATGGGTATGGAGAAGACAAGCTTATTATGTCTAAATGTTGTGTTCCGAGTCATTTTCTCACGCAGTTTCAACAGTTGATTTGGTTACCTCCATAGCTAGCCCTGAGAAGGACAAGCCTTGGTTGTCTAAGGTCATTTGATGTAAATAGGGCTCTACAACTAAGAGTGCAGATAGTTCGGAGGCAGAAAGCTGTCATAGTGGCAAAGTATGAACATTAAGTAAAAAAGAATTTCGGCCATATATTCAAATCGAATCGTAAACTATGTATTATTTATCACATAATCAATATTAATTTTAACACTATAAAATTTCAAAAACTAAATAAAATTGTTTATGAAAACTATTAAGTATATTTATTACATAGTTGATTGGCATTGACTTTAATTGTTTTATAATTAATATGTAGCAATTCTTTATAAAGCTGATGTTATCTCCACCACATTCACTACTTACGTACAATAGCTCCCACAACTTTTTTACATTGAGAGGTCACGCTAGTATGTAAGAATTATTACAGTCAGTCTCAAAAGTTTAACTGTTATTATGCATAGGAATAATATAATCAATATCATGTATTAGACTATGGCATCTAGATAAACAATTGTGAGCTCTATTCTATTAGTCGTCGATAGGGCTGTGTCAAATACTGTGTTAACGTAAGTAGCTATATTATATTAAAGGCATATTATATCTCACCTTTATTATTTATTGAATCTTATAAATCCTGAACTCTGATTTGTCAATATAGCACATGGGGTGTTACAATTAAAACGGTATGGGGGTTGGGGGGAGATGAAAGCTCAAAACTTCCGCTATAGGGGTGTGGCAAATCTGATATAGAACTAACTGGCAGAGATGATTTAATATTGTGCCGCTCTCGTATGGGACACACATATCTGAGTCATGCGTACCTCCTGTAGGGTAAATCTTGTGTATACCATTGCCAGTATCTCCTGACATAGAGTGTGTCTATTTTTGAGACACTATTGGAGAGACATCCGCCGTCTAGAACAATACACAAAATAAATATACACCAGACGAACGGTGCTATCCCTGTATTCTATAGAAGAATGTTTGATAATAATAGACAGAATTAATATTTAATACAAGAGTAGCATCATTTATTGGTGATGTGTGCTTAGTCGTGAGGGAATATGGGTTCGTGTGCGCAGGCAAGGCGATGGGTTCCTTCACCCGTGGACCTAGGTTCGAATCTCAGTATTGTGCGAATTAAACATTCTCTAACCTGTATGATAGTAGTATTTGTATTAAATCTTAATTCTGCCTACTTTTATCAAACATTCTTTTATAGAATGCAGGGATAGCACCGTTCGTCTGGTGTATATTTATGATTTTCTATAACTAATATAGATATATTAGATAGGTGTGTTTGTGTGTGTGTGTGTGTGTGTGTGATCAAATTCAATTGAGGGTCAGATATGTTTGATAGCTGAATGGGCCTTTGATTTGAAGTTTATCTAATACGCCTTTGTTCCAACCAGAATCAATTTGTTTCAACACATATTAACGCTTGCAATAGACTTGATAGTCACTGGATGCTTACAAAGCTACGTTTTCTGTTTAGATAATATATTTAGGTTTACTGCCCCCAAACGGAAGACAGTACACATGCATGAGATCAATTGCAACAGCACTTTGATTCTGTATATATTTTCACAGCAGATAAGTCACGTTGAATTGATACAAGAATGATAAATGAATATATTTATATTCAATAACTGAATGTTTGCAAACTTAATGTTATAATTATCGGGAGTTTTAGAATGCACCGATAAATGAAGTTGTTAATTTTTAAAGTAGGTTTTAAAAGGGAAAACGCAAACGTTTTTTTTTTTGGGGGGGGGGGGGCACCAGACAGATGCCCCCCCCCCATTTAAAAAAAAATAACAGGTTCAAATGATGCTAATGGTTGCCGCTCAAATTCTGTATCCCAATTATATGGTGACGACGAGTCAATTGAGATTGTGGTGTCAAGCTTATCTCTAATGGTTTGTACTTTGTCACGGAAGAAATTTGCAAACATGTCCGGAAGGTCGACTGGAGAGAAGGTAGTTGGAAGTGGTGTAGATTTATTCCTTGACATTAGCTTGTTAGTAATCTCGAAGAGCTCTTTGCAGCTGGAACTTTCCATGATCTTAGTAGTGTAGTGGGCTGATTTCGCTGCATGGACTATATTTGTGACTTTCTTTTTAGCGGCTTCATAGATTTGCTTATGAATAGTGAGTCTGGTGGAAAGCCAGAGCCTCTCAGCTTTACGGCGGTTCTTTTAGCAGTGCGAAGCTGGTTCCTAACACTGATATACCATGGAGAATACTTTTGAATTTATGCTCTGCGCTTGGTAGCTGGGGTATGTTTGTCAAGCAATGAACGCAGGCAGTTATCGAGTTGTTCTATATAATGATGGGATATTTATGTTTCCTTAGTGTTATCTATAGGGTTGTTCGTCCGAGCCTGGTTTCCGTCACCTTGCTCGAAGTTCCTTCCCTTGAAATTTTTGTGACCTTTGCTAGAGGTCGCCTAGGTCTCAGTGTTTGCTATATGTAGTGGTGCTATATTGTGTGTATACTATATTTTCTGTATGTTTGAGACAGCAAGTATAGATCAAATATCTTTCCCAGTTGTATTTCTTCCTAATTTGGATTTAAGATCCGTTATGATATGTTATATTTTATCTTTTAATTTGTTTTATGGTTTTCGCATTTTGACGATGGAACGGTGTACTATTTAGATTTTGTTTTTAAAAAATCCTTTTGTATTATTCGAGTGATAATATGTGTCGTTCCTCGTAATAGTTTTTAAAGATGTTGATAGGTAGGTTACGCTCGATCCAAGGTCCACACTTCTTTATTCTCTATGTGTTTCTCCTGGGTCGAGTTAGGCCTCCTTTATTTAGTTTATCTCATTATTCTTTATTGAAAGATCCAAAATTGTTTATGAGACCACATTATTGTGTAGTGGTTAACCATACAGTGAGGGAGCTGTATTGTTGTAGATCTCTGTAAATGTTCCCGCCCTTATTTTTCTCCCGTGATTTTTGTCTTCTTCAATTAGTTTAATTTTGTCTGTCAGTCTTTTTTTTCACCGTCGTTTGTTGTTTTGCTTAGTTCTAATTTGAGTTCGTGTTTGTCTTTTTTCTGTTTTTCCGCCCTTCTATCTGAGTACTGAATAGATATTCTTTTCATTATGTTTTTTAAAACATCCCAATCATTTATTATATTAATATTTTCTTCATTTTTGAAGGTTTCAATTTCTTTTTTTATTATTTCTACATATTCTTTGTCATTTAAAATCTTATTATTTAGTTTCCATAGCCCTGGCCCCCATTTTTCTCTTTTTTTCATTTTTAGGTCCATAGTGACCATGAAATGGTCTGATAGTCTTGGGTTGGTTATTGTAGCATATATTAATGGATCATAAAAATTCCCGTAAAATTTATCAATCCTGCTAGACTGGTTTTGTTTATAGTTAAAGCTAAATTCTCTTCTTAATATGTTCAGTTTTCTATAAATGTCATGTAAATTGTGTTTATTTAATAAATTTATCATTTCATTTCGGTATATTTTGTCACTCGTTGTTAGGTCAGTCGTTCTGTCAATTTCGTCCCCTACCCAATTGAAATCTCCCCCACGATTAGATTTTCCATCGAATATTGTTGCAGGTAGTTAGATAAGTTTTCTATAAAATTTAGTTTCTTATTTCTATTAGCTGGCATGTACACATTTATTATATGCCAATTTAACATTTTAACATGTAGCAACCGTCCCTTAACAAATTCCCCCTCCTCAAACCTTTCCCAGCTTACTCCCTGTTTATTTTTCATTATTGTTGCTACCCCACCCCCATAAATGTAAAATTGTTGCATATCACTATTGCGTTAAGTTTGTCTTCTAATAAAAATTTGAATTCTGGCGTAATTCCATTGTGTGTTTCTTGTATCAAAGTTTGTTTCTTTGGCTATTTTGTCTGCTTTCGCATTGTCTATCCCATTGCTGTTGATAGTAGTAATCCGGAAGTTTGTTTCTTCCATTTTTGCTTCACTCCCAGGTGCCACATCACTTTTATATATAATATACCGGTAATTGTATGTATTTCAGTTAAAGTTGTTATATTCAATTTTTTTAATTATTTATGTTATGTTTGCATTCCTGTGGGGCTCTGGATTGGTCCCAGAGCCTCGTTTGATTGGTTGCTGTTTCCTGTAAGCTGTGAATCGTTTACGGTTTCCATGTCTGATTCGTATTCGCTTTCGTTTTCCATGTCAGTTCCATTGTCGTTTTTTGTTTGTTCTGTCGTGGTTTCAAGGTCCTTGTCTTTGTCTTTGTCTTTGGCTTTCTTTTCTTTCTCATGATTTTATCCCTTACGGGCGGGATTACTATTTATTGGGTTTTGTTTAGTATTTGGTACACATAGCTCAACTCCCCTTCAAGGGAGGAGCCATGAGTCGACGTGGCGTGTTTGCGCTTTTGCGCCGGTGTTGATGTTGATGTGATGGGTTTGGTTCCCAATATGTCAACAGGTAGCTCTTCTTGTTTCCCCTCACTCTCTTGAATAATTTCATCCTCAAGTTGTATTAGAAAATACGAGTTTTTCCCCAATATTTCATCCTCGTATTTGGGGGTTCCTGGACGGCGGGTCTTTTTGGGGGTGACAAAGTCTTCCTACTCTAGATCTTTGCCGGTCGTGTTTATTGTGGGTATCTGAGTGTTTCCATAAGGTGTGGTTGTTGTGTCATTTAGTTGTGAGGCTGTCTGATCAATTATGTCCGTGTTTGCGAAATCAATCAAAATTTCGCCATTTATTTCCTCATCAACAGTTTTTGTTGTATTTCTAGCCGCCGCACTTGGATATGTGCTTGGGACTAACGGATTTGTACAGTCTATGGGCGCATGCCCAATTTTCCTGCATCGTTTACAGGGACGCTCGTACTCGCATCCCTTGTACCACGTTTTTAGCATGAAACCCAAAACATAGAAAAATGTTGGGAGCTTGGCTGCGTCCTCTTTGGCAACTGTAATGATTCTTACCCCGGTTTTTATGTTCTGGTACCCCACACACAGTTGCCATTTTTTTATTTTTAATGTTGATCTGGAATTTCTGTTTTATTTTGTCTATCAGAGTTTTGTTATCAACTTCCAAAGGGAGCCCCGAGACCATTGTCTCTATTGTTCTGGGCTCTAACCCTCTGGTGATTGGGGGGGGGGGGGGGGCTTCTGTCACCTTTGCTGTCATTCCCTTAATGTCTATTTGCCCCATGTCTAATAGGGGGTGTCGTAGTCTTTGGGGTAGATAATACATTTATTTCTCCCTCCATTCTGTATTCCCTCAATCTCATCTATGGGTAATCCTTTCGCTTTGAAAGCGGTGATTATGTCTGATTGTCGGGGGCAATCTGCAACGTCCCCGAAATCTAGCAGTTGGCATCCTATAGGGTGAGAGGCTATTAAAATATATCTCTCATGCCCTTTCTCTATTTTAACTGCAAAGTACTGATCAAGTCTTGCCCCTTTATACATAGTTTTATGTCCCTGGGCCATAATTCTATTTGGAGAAAAAATTTCCAAAATGTCTCCAAATCTAACACACTGTAGTAGAAAAGGCCCAATTCTCTACACTACACAATTACAAAATTAAGTAATAAAAAAGGATTAAATGGCATAATGGATCACGGCTGTGGTCCAAATTATCTCTCAGCTAATCCTAAGAGCGACGTGAATTTCGCTCATATGATCTCACGCTGTTGCGTAAAACTATGTGTCATGTACTCAAAAAAGCACTCTTTGTAAAAAAAATACAGATTGCTACAAACGAAATTTAAACTATTAAGCAACAAAAATATGAAATCAATTAAATAATGAATGTAATAAATGAAAGAAAAAACGTTTGCATGAAAGATCACAAAATGTGACCCAACAACAAAATTGAAAAAAAGCAAATATGAAATGAAGAAAAAAAGTGTCACATTAATATACCCTTTTCTTTCTATTGAACTGCGCTCTTACGAGCTGCCTTGGTTGTCAATTGCTTCCTAGGTGCTTTTCCACCGATGGACTTGAAAATCTCATATTCAAGCATTCCTAGTTGGGAACAGTAGAAATCTCGCCCTTCTTAAGAGCGCACAAAAAGCACGCCCGCTCTCCTCAACGACCTGACGCGATCCCCTCTCTTTTTTAGCTCAACAAAGCAGCCAACGTTAAAGTGTTTACAAACTGGTCACTTTACTTTACCATTTCTTACACTGCTTGGCTACGCGATCCAAATATCGAGGCCTGCAATTTTCTTGACGCCAGAGGCCAGTGAATCCTGCGATACCGACAACCTATGTACAGAAAAGACCGATTTGAAAAGTTGACTGTTCGTACATATTGAATACTGGCTTATTTTACGGCTTGCTATAACCTTATGTGTTAATTACTGAGTAAGAAAAGATAAATATTCTTTTTATCTATAAAAGGCAGTTAGCATTCAATACAATATCGCTTACTTATGCGAACCCTTGTTTAAAGTGACCACACCTTGCCGTCACTACGAGGTTAGGGTACATGTTATGACAGAGAATACGCTCTGAAATTACATAACCAACCTAACTGTAGTATATCTAAATCGAGGTACGAAAGCTCAGATGAAACTTAGTTAGATCCGACACATAGCCAGGGACTTGGACTTTGGGAGCTTGATTTTATTAGCCTTAATTTAAAACAATTACCCCGTGCCGCTACCAAGTGGTTTCAGCGAATTCCATATTTTTGATCGTGAATAGGTCCCAACGTTAGTTAAACATAACTTCCAAAATATCTAAAACGGGGCGGGAATGGTCAGGGAACTCAGACAAGATCCATTACACAGTATAGGGCTTGGACATTGTTTGGAAATATTTAAAACGTCCCCTTTATTAGCCTCTGTGTCAAAGCAATTGAACCATCATTTTATCTCAGACGAGGGAAATGGGGTCATTAGTATACTACCAAACTATGTTGTAGAAGTCAAGTTTTGTTCCAACACTTTTCGTATGAATTCATCCTCAGCTAGAAGCAGCCAAACTCGGTATTGAAACACTGAAAAATTACAGTTCCCAAAACACTATCCCTTTCATCAAAATCCAAGAAGAAGAAAAAAAACTTCATGTTTGGCTATTCGAAATGTCTTGTACGAATCCTATAAAGTCGTTAAATCAGAGCTTCCATTTTTTGTCACACGTCCTTCTATACATACGGTTCAAGAAGGAAAATGGGGTTGGAGCTGCCCTTGTAATCATATCAAGTTGGTCGCCAAATAAATCCTCCATTTTCTCCGCAATGTTCCATTAGTCACCTGTTTACAAGCATTCAGCATGTAATTCATACTGGCAAAATATGTGGTATGAAAGCTCCACAAACAAGTTTTGCAACATAAAAGATGTCGCTGGTGAGTACCGAATAGATCAGAGATGATGTGGTATTGTGTTGGTGAGGTATCGGACACATCTGACTCCAGCATACTTCCTGAAAGATGAACCGCGACCAGAGTGCATATCCTGTCAGTATCCCCTGACAGCGGAACACAATCCTGTCAAGCGGGTTAGACCTCGGTGAAGAACCGTTATGATCATGTGCGTCCAATGAAAATTTTGAACTTTTTGTGGTGTTGCTGTTTATAAAAAAAATTTGAACACATTCATTTTATCCTTTTTTTACATACATTTTTCAGACTTTTAGCATGTTTTATATATAATATTGCAATATTATTTCATGTTTACATTTTAGGTAGGGTTTATCTTCCGAAAGTTTGTGTCATTGTTCATTATTACAACGTTATATTGGCGCCATGTGATAATTATTGTGTTCATGTACAATTAAGCGTTGATAATTTCTTGCAAGAAGATCGTGAATTTTGTTAAAATCTCAATTTAGAAAACAAACTAAACATATTTTATCGTCGTTTTGTATTCCCTTTCGGCATGAAAGGCTATTCAAAAAATCTAAAGTTTGACAACCCGTTAATATCCCATATCTAACAGAAGCTCGTTTTGATTCTATAATCTGGAACATACTTTCTGTGTTGCTTACTGCTGAGTCATAATGGTATTATGGATAATATAAAGGCATACAAATCACATAAAAAGATACCTTGTAGTCATCCGTTTCCGAATGGAATATTCCAAATACTGTCAACGAATGAAATAGCCATGTTATTTATGTGTACTTGGTAAAACTATGTGGAATGAAAACTTCACAAACATGCTTCGTAATATCAGTTCCGTTATTGGAGAGTAGAATTCCTCGTATAGAACAAATATCAGAGATGACGTGGCACAGTGCCAATCGCGTATAGGACACACATAGTTGACTGATGAATACCTAACAAACTTTTAATCTCGATCAGATACCATGCAATTGTCCATTTCATCAATATCAAAAGAGAACAATCTTATACGCTTTCCCTACCAGTCATATATTCAAGGTTTTTGTGGCTCGGTCCTGTTTTATCGACTGCTTCAAAACTGTCTCTTAGTTTAAAGAGAGAATATATTCTTTTTATCATAATGATAAATTCATTCAGATTTGAAAAAAATCATATGTCGTTCTAATGTAACAATAATGTATTAAACCACATGTGGACGTTAATTTGAA
This sequence comes from Sinohyriopsis cumingii, assembly GCA_028554795.2. Lineage (NCBI taxonomy): Eukaryota > Metazoa > Mollusca > Bivalvia > Unionida > Unionidae > Sinohyriopsis > Sinohyriopsis cumingii. The sequence goes on from CM068829.1 coordinate 119,715,072, forward strand.
TGTTCTTTTGGGCTGCCTAACAGTACAAATTGTGCTTGAAATACAATGAAGTGACTTTTGACTTATGGTAAAATTTGCGTATAAATTGCTATATATTTAGCATTATCCATTGTGTGGACAGAATATTAAATTTCTATAACCTTTTCGCACAACTACAACGCTGCGATGAGTTACAAGCACTTTGATCTTCTAATGGATACGTACAACAATTTCTAAGTATTGAAAATTGACAATGACATTTATTGCAAATGGTTTTTACCACCCACACGTTCAAAGTTTTATGTCGTTTTGATCTATAAATCTCGATGTGGTACATTTTTGGCTGATTAATTAAACGTGAAGACTGGAAAAAATTAATAACTGCAGATACAAACTTTAAAGGTGTAATCTCGTGGGAAACAAATATATATTTCGTAATTTCCTATCGTGCTATGGATTATTTTGATTTTTGCAATGCAATCAAATAACATATAGAGCAATTTATCTTTATTTACTATGAGAGAAATATACTAACAAGGATGATTTGGTCCCTTTATTCTTACAATATTTTCAGTAACGTTTCAGACTGAAAGATACAGAAAATTTAAACATTGATATTACTTTTAACTAACACACATACACACACGCGCGCGCGCAAACACACACACACACACACATACACACATAAACATATACACATATAGAGTATAGAATATTTCGGATGAATTAAACTAGTCTGTATTGTATTGATGTGCCACAGTGGTAAATCGAGAATATCACTGAATGAGTTCTCAATAATGCTAAAGTAGTGTTTTAGTGCAAACAATGAGCACTTTGTAATTAATACTTTAAATAAAAGATCTCTCTCAAATGATATCTGAATAAAAACTATAAACTCTGATCATATATTCACTGATATTAAACCAGAATGAATATATGTTTTAAAAGTCACTAAGTCGTAAACAAGGTCAGTAGGTCGGGTCTTTAACTCAAATACAAGTACAAATCTTATTTGCTTCTTATGATCTTAACAAGAGTCACGCAGGCGCAATCCTCACGGACAATTTTACATCTCTCAAATGTAACCTCATAGCCACCCACTCTTGTTGTGAGCTCTTTTTTGTGTGTGTAAATCGCATTTTTCAAAACCATTTGATTTAAAGTTTGAAATCATATATGAGAAATCTCATTGTTACGATTGTGTGGTCTTAAACTAAGTTTCGTAAAATTCAACAAATAATTGAATTCTCTAAATTATAAAATAAAAATTTAACAAGAACTTACAGTGTTGTGAATTAAGGCAGAATGAATAGATTTTAAAATGTCAACACTGTTGCCATCTAGTATGTACTGATGTGATCAATGCAAAAACGCCCTCAAACGAACCCCATCAACGCCCTCAAACGAACCCCAAAAACAAAAAGCTTTCATTTAAGTATTAACTTTTATTAACTTTCTGTAATTAGTTTTCCGCTTTAATCACTCAGATTGTTAATTTCTTGAACTTACAAGACCTGTTGCAATTTCATATTTTATGTCACCCTTTCAGAATTTTATACTTGTTACACTCACGACAAATGGTGTACCTTTTAAAGAACATTGCTTAAGTAGCGATTTTAACTGTCATCACAATCATAATGCTGTACAGAAGCCCAGTCGCAGAACACTTCTCCTCCCATGGCCACACTTTCAGTGATATAACACGTAAAGCAATTGCTCACAACCCAAATGGAGTTCCGAAACCAGGAAAGAAAAGGAATCCTACTGAATACGCCGCCTTAGAACATTATAACCAAGCGGTTTAAACCAAGAAGACTAGAAAAAGACAGCCATTCGCAAATAAAATTACCTTTTTGCAGCCGGCATGTTCTCTTTTCAAAGATTCTATATATTTGCTTATTAATCACCCAATAACCTATAATTACAACTATAACAATGAAATATACATACATATATATATATATATATATATATATATATATATATATATATATATATATATATATATATATATATATATATATATATATATATATATATATATATATATATATATATACACATATATACATATATACACATATATATATACATATATATATGTATACAAACTACACAATGTTAGCATTATATGCGCAAGCTAAATTTATTATAAGTAACCGCCCAAATATATTTGTAAAATAACGCAACTTCGTTTTTGCAGTCGTTAATTACATGACACAGAATAAAGAAATTAATTCGTGCAAACCGAGACTTTTGCCTCAGAAAGACATCATTAAACTTCACTCGTGAAATATTTCCTAACGTTTACTCAAATAACGAAGATGTCCTCTATTTATTTGACCTCATGTTTGCGCTTTTTTTTTCCAAGGCGGATGAAGATTCCTCAAATGTTTTAACAGTTATTCACTACAAAGACGTTTTTTGTCAGTCTGTATAAGACTGAATGTGCCAAATTATAAATGAACTTGATACTCCCTAGTATGTTCTTTGTTCATTTTCAAGGTGGTCCTATTATTGTTTAAAATAAGATTCCTTGATTTCTTCTTCTTGGCATTTTGATCATTTGCCCCATCATTTGCTCATTTTGATACGATATTCGATATGGTTTCTCCTTTATTGACGTTTACCACCATGATCGTATGGTGTGCGTCTTTATTACCACTTTATGTTGATGGCTATTCGACTGTACTTATATCATCTATCTTCTTTTATATCATCTAACATATACATTAAACGTTTTAAAGCTGTATTATGTCTTCTGTAAAATATATTATCTACTACTAACTGAACCGTTAATATACAGTGATACATTTTATAGATTCCGCACTATTTACTATGTGTCTGTCCGTATCTCTCTCTCTCTCTCTCTCTCTCTCTCTCTCTCTCTCTCTCTATATATATATATATATATATATATATATATATATATATATATATATATATATATATATATATATATATATATATATATATAACAGAACAACAGTCCATTCAAGTGCACTGGGTCCAGCAAGGGATCCCGTGTGTCATGGACTGATTAAGATAAATGCAATAAACTGACAACGAACAGTGCGAAACTGTTGGGCTAGCTAGATACTAGTTTCACACGGTTCATTGTCAGTTTATTGGATTTTTATATATATGTCAGTTTATCTATCTGTCTATCTAACTATCTGTCTATCTATATGTTTATATGCCTACCTATCTGTATGTCTATATATATATATATATATATATATATATATATATATATATATATATATATATATATATATATATATATATATATATATATATGTCTATCAATCTATCTATCTATCTATATATCTATCAATCTATCTATCTGTATGTCTATATGTTTATGTCTATCTATCCATTCATGTATCTATTTATGTATCTATCTATCTATCTATCTATCTACGTAACTAACTAACAAACAAACTATCTAACTGACTAAAGACCCAATTTCCATCAATATTTAATAGGTTAATGTTTAAAGTACTCACTATTCGTCGCATGGTTTTGCTTTCTTTTCTTTGAATTCTCTACCCTACATTTAATGCATTTTAGAACAAAAGATTTAATTAAACTGAAGTCTACCTCAATCTCTTGGAGCTTTCCCACACTTGGAAATTGCAGATTTTCATGGTGTTAGCTCGCGATCGAAGATTGTCCTTTGGAGTGAGAGATATAAATAATTTCAGACATCAATGTTTATTTTACTTTGTATTCTGTTTTAGACATTTGTTGGACTTTGAGAAATACCGGTATTAATTTCAATGTTCCGGAAATGGCATTTTTTAAATACATCCTTTTATTAGATAGTACTTTTCATTTCATTTGACATGAAAAGAGGAATACATTGTGAGTACCGAAAGCAAGCAAATAAACTATAAGAAAACGCTATCTCAATATTTTTTTTTCAATAAGCGAAATTGCAAAATTGACCGTGGCCATTATATTTACTTATCGGAGATATAATGTTATTTAGGAATACATAAACCGTCTGGTATTCAGTACCATAAATTGTATTCCATCGGATTCCATGGACGGAGGAAGATGTAAGTAGAGAAGACTTCATACTAAACTACTAGTGCTGAAACATTAATATTTAGTATAAAAACATAGAATTTAAAAACGTAGTACACTGTGATATTTCTAAAATAATATCGTGGACAGCAAATGGATCAAACTATCTACAGTTTTTAAAAACATATAGACGTGTAACTATCTGTAAAAGGTACAGTGATTTTATATCATTTGTGCTCCTAAAATTAAATGATGATAAAAAGAACTATATGTTACATGAATAATTGAATATGGTTGATACAAAGTATATTTTTAACTTGTCATTATTGAAGCATGTGAATAAGAATTCAGTAAAGCGTGGATAAGCCTTATTAAACTGTATAACGCTACATTAAACAATGTTTACGCGTCGGATAGTTGAAGACATGGTCTGCCTTATCTCCGTTTGATTACGATCACTCATCCGGCGCAACTGAAATTCTTATAAACAGTTAGAAATAGTTTTGAGATTGGATATCATACTAAACTGTCAGTTTTAATCCAAAGTCTCGTTGAATTTAAATCATAATTAGCATACATTTTCATGTCTAAGCCTTCTCTCAGTGGATTTCACTCAAAAGTAAAAAGATAAACTACGTTTTCGATAACTAGTTGGTGTAGTGGCGAATGTTTCATCAGTTTTCGTTTCGACTCCTTGCATCGAATAAAAATGTATAACACAAGTTAAAATGTATACATTAAATCCGTTCCCATCGTACAAATTTATTTAAAAACCGTGAAGTCTCTGTCAATTCAATTTCCTACCATGCGTATCGTGTGCACAAATGTCTCTAAAATAAAAGTTAAACCGTTTAAGTTCTAGCGATTATGCTTTTTATACAGTATAAATCTGAGACTCCGTTTCAATAAAACAACCTTCTTCTGCCAACAGAAAGAAAATACATTAAAAAGGGAAAATATTTTATTAGCTGATTTTCTTTTTGATGTGTATCTTTTTAAATAGCTTTTATGATTTTAAAAGTCGGCAAAATGGGAAAATTTCAAAGTAATCTTCCATTAAATTGTTCCAAATTATCTGTTTAATTTTTTTTATGTAGCTTAGATAATTTAGGACTTAAAACTACCTCTGTACAGATTTAAGACAACCTTTAAAACAGCCCCGGTTATAGCGAAAACTGTTTCATTTCATATAGCAGTGACCGTTGTGTATTTTTGTGTATACTGAAAATATGAGTGTGCCCCTATTCGATCAGGTGATCCACTAAAATCTTGAAAATTTGGAGAATTTGTCTCAGTCGAAAAATATCTGATGGTTTTCTAATTCTTTCTTCTTCTGACATGTCCATGAAAACGTTATTTGTTTCTGCATACAAAATTGGGGGACTCGAGTGACCGAGTGGTCTAAAGCGCTCTCCGTTACGGATCACTGCCATCTCACCTCTGTCTGCGTGGGTTCGAGTCTAGGATTCGGCTAATGTGGGCATGTGAGAAAGCTTGCCAGGAGCTTCTCGTGGGTCGGTGGTTCTTCACTGGTTCTTCCTCCACCATTAATACTGGCCGCCATGCATAGCCTATCGTATGCTGCAAAATGGCGTTAAAGCCCACAACAACAACATACAAAATTGTGCTTGCAACCTGTGCCTTCTTTTTAATATTACGAAATCAAATATATCAGTATGCATAAACTGGTCTGCAGCACTTACAACGAACACATGGTAAAACCAATTTTTTTTAATGATTCTTAGATTTCGTTAGTATATACATATATTATAAGTCAGGTACTTGCTGCACTGCAGGCGTTCTTAGAGGGTTCAATACGGGTCAAAATACAGCTCTGTAAACCACATCTGCGTCCCATATTTCCAAACTTGACAAGCATTTCTTTAAATAACAGGTAAATTTGAAACGCTTTAAGAAAGGGATTTTTTTTTTGGGGGGGGGGGTTGCTGCACTGTCTCTATTTTATGCTACATGATACATGCGATTTCCAGTCTTTTTCCAACTTACACAGCTCTAATAGGCATTTCATTGTCATCCAATCAAAGGCATCGTGCAAATGTTATTTATGCTTTGTTGAAGGATGCTATTTAGACTGAGCAATTTAACAGAGGATTGTAATTCATAGGCGTTTTAAGGTGCAGTTTTACTCTGATAATTACCCCTGTCTTAAAATGCATGTTGAAATAATAAGTACTTTTTGGCCTGAGATCCTGAGTGCTCTAAATAACGATAATGTCGAATGTTATTTTGCTACGTGAACATTAAAGGCGTATTTTGAATAACGCATTAAAAAATATGACACTAATCAGCTTCTCTGTATTAAAAGGTTTCTCACGCGATAGTTGTTATGGCCCTAGAGGAAACCGTATTAGTGTAATGTAGGAAGATATTTAGCAGTGTTACTGTATTAGAAACTTTAGTTTGTGTAATATAAGAATATTGGCTATAAAAATTCAAGGTAACGCATTTCTTTAAACTTATTGCTTTTAGTGAAAAATAACTTTATATCATATCGTGGAAATTTATAATAGTTCACTGGTAGAAAAAGTTCTATTGTTTTAAAATATAATTCTTCTATATACATAAATATGAAACGGATCTTGTGTGATGGTATTTCTTTTCATACAAAATGTATTAAAGCTAAAGTATAATTAGCCAATTTACATTTTGCTCTCATCATTTTCGCACCCAGATGTGTTTTCCCATATGCATGCATGTATGTATATATGTATGCATATACGTATGTATGTATGTATGTATGTATGTGTGTATGTGTGTGTGTGTGTGTGTGTGTTATTTGCTTAAGAAATGACGATTAAAGAACAAGATATTCTACATATAACAAAACCCTATCCAATAGCCTGAGAACATGTTAAGACCGGTCATCGAACGTTAAAAGGTGCTTTCTCAGCCCATTGCCAAACCTCTGTGCATGTTATTCAGTTACTCGTTATAAGAACAAATGTTTTCAACTATTTGTAAAGAAGCTTTTTCAATGCTACATTGGTCTAAGATTCACTAACTCACGTACTGTTTTGCAGGTGTTTATGGTATCAGCTTATATGCCTCCAAAATGATAATTGTTTTGAGGTCCATTAAATACAATCTGGGTAGGTAAACATAAACATTCATCTTTTTTAGACACACCCTCTCCCAGATTACGCTGACAAAATGTCTGTCTGTGACTTCTAAAGACTCAGACGGGAAGAATTGTAACTAGATTTACCTGTAGCACTTCTATTAACAATATTTACAGAGACATATTTTGGGTCTCTTTATCTAATAGAAGAAATATTCATAAACTATTTATCTTTTACAAAACTGTATACGAGTCTTATCCCTCATACCTCTCAAATCTAGTACTTCCGTTATTTGGATTACAATTTTTATATAAGTTGAAAAATAGAAATAATGTTCAACAAATCTATGTTCGGCTTTAAATTTCTAGAAATTCATAAATATCATCCACAATAATGGTTTGGAACACTCTAACGCATCCAGTAAAATGATAAAGATTATCTAATATTTAAAAGTAATATTACATCTGCATCCAGTCATGTCCCGCTGGTAATAGGTAATCATCAATTATTCAAACTATGATAATAAACGACTGCAGTAATTTTGACAATGATTTATTTTCAAATTTTCTTACTCATATCCCATTGTGCATGTAGAGAGGACGATGAGATTGCCTACTATTATATTTTTATTTGTAAAATATTTGCAGTACCAAAAACTGATAATTATTGCATTATTTAAGCCAATTAATCACCCCTGTTAGTACTAATGTATTGTTCTTTGGATCAGCTAAACCATCAACTAATCTAAACACCCGCATCTTTGAAATCGACCAGACTTGTATTAAAGACGCTACAAGATTTCAATAGTCTTCCAAGCCAAACGTTCTACTGGCATGATCTACCTCCAGTACTGTCCACGGAATACTTTTATTCCCCCTCCCCACCCTCTATTTCCCTCTTTCTTTCTCTTATATAAATCAGTGGTTTTATACATATTTTTATTTTTTATTTTTCTGGCATGATATATTTTTCGTTATTAATTTGCAGTTTCTAATCGACGCATATGTACTGCAGTCTTTACCACTTTTCATCTGTCTGATTATTGTTTTGGTGAATGGCTTTTGCTAAAATGTGAGAACTCGTAGCCCGATTCCATGTGCTGTAAATATGGCAATACAATATGTTTAAACGACGTAATGGTGCACTTTTGGAAGGTAAAATCTCAGCTTTTTATTAGTTGACATGTAATAACGTATGACTTGTGCCCCAACTACCACTGGTGCCATCTATGTGACTGTTTTCCAGGCTGTTATGAAGTCTTTGACATTGACTGTGCCTATAGCTATTTTTTTATGTTCTTAAGCCAATATACAAGACCCCACATTTGCCGTTGATATGATAACGTTAAGGTTCCATCGTTACAACAAGTATAATAGCTGGTCTTTTGTATATTATCCTCTCGACTGCACACGTTATCTTTCATTTATAATGGATTTTATAAGGAGACATTTTCTTTGTTTGCATTTCCAAATATGTTGCGCTTTCATTATATAGATGACGAACACACACACACACACACACACACACACACACACACACACAGATGACTATGTTTTATATTTTATAGAAAGTAATGTTTCTGCATTCAGGCAATATTAGGCTTTGCTGCTTAATATAAATCCAAGTACTGTTAATGAATGCTAGTGTTCCTCTTAGTGAAATAACCCCATAGAAGTAGGCTATTTAATAATAATAATAATAATAATAATAATAATAATAATAATAATGATAATAAATGTAACTACAAAAGACCACTTAGCCAAGTTGTCTTCTACACATCTGCATGTTATTTTATAATAAAATCAATTTCATTCGCTCAGGTGCATTCACACACGCGCTCAAATAAATTCCGCGAAGGCATCTTGTTAGCATGTATGATTTACTACCCACATCCGACCCCAACATGAACTGCAATTACACTGACTAACTTCATTGATTCAAACAATTTTCCGGAAGTGATACAACAGTTATTTACAACTTTCAGTGAATCCAAGATTGACAACGCTAACATTTGGAGAATTGTAGGCGAATTCTATCGAGATTCGTCTATTTATTCGTGTATACTTATTGATAATATCAATAGTTTAAAGTCGTGCGATTTGAGATATAGTAAAACTAACATTATAGGGTTCGCGTTCATCCGAAAAGGCAGTAATTTTCTCTATTTTAGGCTCCATAAAATTAGATTAAGTATTTAGGAAATATTAGCACGAACGAGATTTAGTTGATTTGAAAGATCACGATTGTCGGTGTAATTAGTACCATTAAATATAATTTCACATGGAATTACAAGCATAGAGTTGGAATAAGTCTCTAAGGTTATTCAAGATGAATCTGTTACAAAAATTTAGAGACAATATACACTGTGGTTTGTAACTTTTGAACACAACCGATAACACTGTTATTCACTTTTCGACTTCTCTCTCAATTTCGACATAGAAGACTTATCAAAATAAATACAAAATGAAGGAGCTAGGGCAAAACCTACAGATATAGTTGCCTGTCAAAGCATGTTTAAAACTACTTTGCATTTTTTTACGTACATGTAGATCTGTTAACGAGGAACTGCAAGACTGACTTTCCAATCAGCAACTGGCTATGGCCATCAAGATCTCCGTTCGTGTACACCTGGACGCCAACAATCTCCGTTCACGTACACCGGTAGGTCAAGAATCTCTGTTTGTATACCCCAGGAATCTCCGTTCGTATACGTCTGGACGTCAATATTCTCTGTTCATATACACATTGACGTCAAGAACATCCGTTCATGTTAACGCTTGTGTGTTTAAGAACTATATTTTTCTTTCATTTATTATCATATTATCTCGGAAACACAATTTATTTATCTGTTGTGTCTTCCCAGTCTCTGTGAGTAATAACTTGCACAATACCGGTACTTTGTGACGCAAAAGAAGTAGAAATTACGACCGTTGAAAGGAAGTAAAAAAGTTGAATAATGGTTGAATAGAAGAGGAAGAACGGAAATAGAAGCAATAATTTGACTTCTTAAGGTAACACCCTGAATTTAAAAACAATTTTCATGAATCCATTACGTGTCACGTCTTTTTCAAGATATACATTTTTCCTATCCATTGTTTTGCATGTGAAACCAAAAATGTCTCGCAGTTGTGTTTGACTCTGCAATATCCAATGATGACGGTCATTAGGAGACGGTGCCTTGATTATTGTCACCTATAGAGATTGTTTTCCTTGCGTTTTAGCTAACAGCAGAGATCATTGACTATACTGATACATGCGTAACGGTTGATATGTTCCTTCCATGAATATGATATGTCAAGCATTGGGGTGCCATTATTAATGTATAGGCACCGTTTCATTTCGCTTTCAAAATTTAGCGACATAATGATAAATAGTGTCTCAGAGGAGGTTTTGTTAAGATGACAGAGTACATAAATTTGAAAGAATTTGTGTGCGTCTGCTGAATTAATTTTCATAACCATTCGATTGCTAAGGTTGTATCTATTTTAGGATTGAAAGTAAATGAAGCATATCATCTTTTCATGACATGGTGAATATGAATATAAAGTTTCTTAGACTGTTTTCTGTAACGATAGATATATGGAGACGGTAATTATTTAAATGCAAACTTTGTTCGACATTTACCGATCGAGGCCAAAAGACAATTCGAGTACGGACATAAACGGGAAGAGCTCACCGGACCGGACTTCTACATTAGGAACGTGCAAGGGAGGAATTCCCCCAAACGAGGCGCTCATTATTAAATTGTCTTCGTTTTCAATGTTCTTGGATAGTTCGTTCTTGTGTAGGCGTAATTTGTCGGTTTTACAAGAAAAGTGTAGTAATTGGCCACATATTAGTACTACGGTCCGTGGGACTTTAGACCGCTGGCTGTGTCCTATAACAATGAAGGTACCTAGATATTAATGAAGGTACCTAGTTGTCTATCTACCTAGCTGGCTACCAATGCGAATCTGGCAGTCATTAATAAATGGCTTAAGTCGTATATTTAATGATGATTCGGACAACAAATTCTCTGGAAAGCATATGTTGTTTTATCAATGTCTAGTTAAAAAGAAATTTAATTTTTTTCTTTAAAGAATGTCAATATTTCGAGAGAGCATATTTGCAAATGAAATAATGAAAATTGAATGTTATGTTTAAGTCCGCAAGTGTCGTTTTTGAAAAGAGATTTCTACGCGAATGTTGAGAACGCTACATCTCATTTGTAACAATTTGTCAAATATCATCATGTACCCCAGAATAATTACTTAGCCACTCGCAATGTTTCCTCCACGAATCTCCTTTACCGCACCTGTGAACTTTCAAGAGCTATCGCCTTTCTTTACATTTACAATCCATTTATGCCTACTACTTGTTCTCTCTGTATCTGTCTGTCTGTCTGTCTGTCTCTCTCTCTCGTGTGAATTACTGTCGGTTTTTTTTTTTTATGTATTTCTAAAATTAAGCCACGTAAGAAGATGACTAAAAGAAATTATCAGAATCTCTAAATTTGAAACCTAGTTCGGAATTGAATCATCTGTTAAAACAGAATACGAACTGCCTATTTTACATAAGTGATAAATAAACACATCAAATTTGAGCTAGTGCCATTCATTTCGAAATAAGATCCACGGGAAATGCAGTACGTAGAAAGACAATTACTTGCTTTGGTATTAGTTGATTGAAATCGTCTCACCTGAGAAATGACTTTAAAATCTACTTGCACAGTGATGAATGCAAAACCCTGTTCTGTTTTGAAATGGCATTATTTTCCTACACTTACGTAAAATAACGTGTAGTAATATACATTTTAAATGCGGGTGACATTTCTTTGACAGATTATTGTAAGAGTACTTATTTTCTTATAATAACCGTCTTTAAACTTCAAATAGAGATTGTCAGGCATGCAGTTGAACATTTTGCATGAATATCTGTAGATACCATTCAAGCTGATGTTTTATCGCTTAGTAAACAACACACTTCGAACACTTTATAATTATTAAAAAGCCGGTACTGGAATACATTACTTATTCGGTAATGAAACCTTTGTGCATACGGTTATCCTCTTCAGCGCTTTTTGCCACTTCAAATTGGTTTAGTTAAGCTAATACCGGCCGCTAACACGTGATCCTCAACCATTTTTTAAAAGAAAATAACTTACCCATGAACGTGTGACCGTCCACTAATTTTCAATTAAAAAAATAAATAAAAATAGGTCCTCTGACTCAGAAGAAAAGTTGCATATCCGTCCGTTTTGAAAGAAAACTTAGTCTGCTAACAGGATTGTATATGGGTACGATTACAGTAAGTTTTCATTTTTTCCCAGCACAGCAATAATAAAACCCTTGGCACAGTCATAATGGAATATGGGTACGATTGCTATAAAGTACATACTTTTTTAAAAGCAACCAGGCCGACAATTATTTTCTTTATTAAAATAAACATTTTTATTTCTAAATCTCTTTTATACAAATGACTTCATTTTTGTTTCTAAATCTCTTTTTTACAAATGACTTCATTTTTATTTCTAAATCTCTTTTATACAAATGAATTAGGAACAAAACTTAATTTCTGAGATATGCAGGAGCATATTACCTCAGTAATTCCATTAATTAATTAGGTAATTAAGCTTTAAACAGTTCAATCTTACCTAAAGTGTACACATAATTAAGTTACTAGTTATTATCTGTTGATAAAGGGGCATTAATCTGGTTATAAAGGGGCATAAATCTGCTGATAAAGGGACATTAATCTGGTGATAAAGGGGCATTAAAGCTGCAGTATCTTTATTTATCATAGTTAAACTAATTGGCTGAATTCTATACATGCCATTTCACACAATTGAATTAGTCATTTTACACCTTGTGAATAACATCTATTTAGATATTAATGACTTTCACGCTGATCTATTCTGACAAAATTTTGATATCTTAATTATTTCAGTATATTCTTTGATTTCCAAATTTGCGACTAATCGAATCTAATGGTGGGAAATACAGGAAGGTATGTGTACTAGCAACAATAATGGGTTGTTTGTGTCCATTAAGCCACAATTTTACACCAGTAACCACGATGTTAGTTTTACTTGTTTTCTGAAAATGGATTTGGTAGTGATACAAATATAGGAAAATAGCTAGTTTTTGTGGACACAGCCAACTGTTACATTATTAGACGATTCCCATGCCATTAGCACTATTGTATTCACATACCTTCTCATTTGTTTATAATCTCGCAACCACGACTGTATCGATTTTTAAAAAAAAATCAACCCACAAGGTATCAATTATATTAAAAAAATGCACAAAACTTGGTCATTTCATTCGTCAATTTATAACCTCTAACCTGATTTTGCACGGGACTCACAAACACTTTAAGCTGTTATCGTTTCGACAGTCAGGTTAGAAATTATAAACTAACGAATAAAATGACTATGATTTATGCATTGTTTATACCCTTGATGCTTTTTTGTTTTTTAAAAAAAAAGGGGGGGGTTTTACAAACAAACGGGATTGTGTGTGAATACTTCATGTAGCCTCAATATAAATACAACGTAAATGGCTAACACTGATATTTATTGAGAATTTATTAAATTCATGTCGAAATATTAGAACATTACAATTATAATAGTTCATAATAAGGTAGACAATCAGTCTCGTGTTTTAAAACCATTCAAATTTTAAATTTGCAGTATAATATTTGCTCGTAGTGCTGCTATAAATAAGCTTAAAATTATACATTTTGGATATAAACCATGTACTTGTGAAGTTTGCGCTCATTGGAGGGGGGGGGTGCATTTTATAGTTGACAGAAAGAAAGAGAATGGAATAAAATGCCAAGAGAGCTGTGGCGTATCGTAAGAAAAATATTAATAAACTGGCACTGACAGTGAACATTTGAAAGATCAAAATATCAATTAGCTTTAAACATGTAATGCAACCTGATGTATGTTGTATCAGTTGTAATAACTAAAATTTAAAATTATGTCCATTGTTGATTAATTACGCTTAAAGAACTAATGTAAACGATAAGAAAATGTCATGTTTTCTTTCTCGTTAATTATACCGTTTTATGTTATGCGTGTTCTTGTTGGATTTAGTGACTGACAACGATTTAGATTTATAATCACTAAAATAAGAAAGCTTCCTATATTCTCCGTATGTTCCATGAGATTGCCAAGATTCAAAGTACCCATTATCGGCACACATGGTAACAATGCCTGGACAACGACTATCGGCATGCATGGTAACAGTGCCTCGACAATGACTATCGGCATACATGGTAACAATGCCTCGACAATGAATATTGGCATGCATGGTAACAATGCCTGAACAATGACTATCGGCATACATGGTAACAATGCCTCGACAATGAATATTGGCATGCATGGTAACAATGCCTGAACAATGACTATCGGCATACATGGTAATAATGCCTCGACAATAAAAATCAGCACACATGGTAACAATGCCTCGACAATGAATATCGGCACACATGGTAAAAGTGCCTCGACAATGACTATCGGCATACATGGTAACAGTGCCTCGACAATGACTATCGGCATACATGGTAACAATGCCTCGACAATGAATATTGGCATGCATGGTAACAATGCCTGGACAACGACTATCGGCATGCATAGTAACAGTGCCTCGACAATGACTATCGGCATACATGGTAACAATGCCTCGACAATAAAAATCAGCACACATGGTAACAATGCCTCGACAATGAATATCGACACACATGGTAAAAGTGCCTCGACAATGACTATCGGCATACATGGTAACAGTGCCTCGAAAATGACTATCAACACACATGCTAACAATGCCTCGACAATGACTATCGGCATACATGGTAACAATGCCTCGACAACGACTATTGGCACACATTGTAATAATGCCTCGGCAACGACTATCGGCATACACGATAACAATGCCTCGACAATGACTATTGGCACACATGGTAACAATGCCTCGACAACAACTATCGGCACACAAGTTAACAATGCCGCGACAATGACTATTGGCATACATGATAACAATGCCTCGACAGCAACAATCGGCATATACGATAACAATGCCCCGCCAACGACTATCGGCACACATGATAACAATGTCTCGACGATGACTATCGGCATACAACGTAACAATGCCTCTACAATGACAATCGGCATTGCATGCTAACAATGCCTCGACAACGGCTATCGGCACACATGGTAACAATGCCTCGACAAAGACTATCGGCATACATGGTAACAATGCCCCGCCAACAACTATCGGCAGACATGCTAACAATGTCTCGACAACAACTATCGGCACACTTGGTAACAATGACTTGACAACGACAATCGGCATGCACGCTAACAATGCCTAGACAATGAGTACAGGCATACATGCTAACAATGCCACGACAACGACTATCTACATCCACCCTAACAATGCCTCTGCAATGACAATCGGCATGCATGCTAACAATGCCTCGACAACAACTATCGGCATACATGGTAACAATGCCTCAACAATGACTATCGGAATACATGGCAACACTATCTCGCCATAATCTGAATTATGCATTTCTTCCTTCCTGGGTACATTTAGACTATATTACATTTCTTACGATTGAATAGTAAAAAAGGATCATTCTGCAGAATTCATCAATCACTAGTTTTGTTTATATGAATAAAGATTTAAGTAGACCACAACCTATCCGCTGCTGAAGACATTATTAAAGACTGTATAAGCGCTGAAAAGTTTTGAAAACCAAAAGCAAATCAAGCTCGCAACAGGCGTAAACTTATTTCAAATCCCATCCAACAGTTTGTATTATTCGGCATCATTTAACTGATGTTTCTAAACTAAATAGACTGCCATATCCATCAGTTTTATATCATTAATGCGATATATATATATATATATATATATATATATATATATATATATATATATATATATATATATATATATATATAATTCAAACTGTGCCCCTTTTTAAAAACACTATAGCTGCATCAGAAGCGATCTTGAGATGTCAAAGTATCCTTACAGTTGGTTTTAAACATCTTTTATTGAGATAATTACATCGCATAGAGTTGGGTACATGTTCGCACTATTGAGTAACAGTTCTCACCGTACCTGAAACGTTAATACCAAATAAGTGTAACTCAACCAACTTAAAGAAGAGAAATTGAGAAAACGGGGCTGGGGTGGGCCTAAAAATAGTTCCGTGGCGGGTTCCGGATGGAGATCATGTCAGTAGGTAAATTGTCTTAGACGGTTGTTTAAATATTTTAGTAGCTTTAAGATAAGTCTATAAGGTTTCATAGATGCGAGTGTTTAAGTCATTTGATACCTCTTCTGATCCAAACAGCTAGACATTTGGACAAATAGTGATGAATAATTGGCTTAAGCAATGCATTAGTCACTGTCTTGCTATTGTATGTTTCTAACAAATAAAAATATAATGGTATTCTGTCTCAGCGTCTTCTCTACATGTGCACAATGGGCTAGGAGCTCGCAATTTAAAAATAAATATTTAAATCACTGCAGTTGTTCGCCATCTTAGTTTAAATAATCGATGATTTTCTTTTGCCAGTATACGATTATGTGACGGTGAAATTTTACGTTTCAATATTAGATAATATGTTTCATGTTTTACTGGATCATGGCAGAGTGTTCCGCGTCTTTAATATGGAAGATATATAAAAATTTCTGAGGATTTCGAGTCTGATATGTACTTGTTGAAGTTTATTTGTATTTCTCAGATTGTGTTTTGTTTCGAACAACCGAAGTCATACAATCTTGGATATAAGAGGAAGAAGAACCATATACAATATTGTGAAAGGTATCGAACTATGAAATTTTCCTATTCCCGATAATGGGAGCCAACCGGTTTCTCCGTTACTATTGTTAATAGGAGTACTACGGGTAAGTCCGGTTACGATTCCTCAAGTTGCATTCTTTTGAGTCTTAATTAGTCAGCAGCAGAGAGAGAGAGAGCTATTGTTCGATATTATATCAGTATACCCTGGGAGAGGGGTTATATAAAAAAAGATACATTCTTTCTAATGCGTAATACCTAGATTGTATTTAATGGACCTCGGAACATTTAACATTCTGGATGCATGTATTCAGATATTATCAATGTTTCGAAACGCTACCAGAGTTACTGAATGTGAAACCAAGAAGTTTATGACGCTCAACAAAATGTAGAAGCCCAGTCTGAAATTCAACTGGGTCTAATTTGTTGCACAAAAAACATAATTTCGATTTTTGAAGCGTTACACTTACTAGCTATTATTTTGACCAATGGCCTATAATTTTAAGATCAGAGATTCTTTAATGTCATTGGCATGAGATGAGGAGAAAGCTAGTGAACTGTTATTTGCAAAAGGTATTATGACACTCATCAGAATATCATCTGTGTCATAACTATATATTTTTATGTATTTGATTCAATTATATCTGATTTAATATATATTTATTTCAATTTAATTTTTGTCACTTTTAAATATTTTATTTTTCTTTACGTGGTATTGTAATGTAAATATATTCACTAGAGCTGATACTTTCTTTTTTAGAAAATAGTTTGACCTTCACCGTTAGTTTATAAACACCAGGTGTTGATCTAAATCCTGACCTTGTTTCAGAATTTTTAGTAACCTTCGTAAAAAAGTTATATTTTATTTTAAAATGATTGGTTGTTTCCAAGGTCATGATGGGACTTTGTCTTTAAGATATAAACAATTTTTTTATATTTCGTAGAGTGTAACATGATTGGTTTTCGTCAGGGTTACACTGGGTAAACGTGATCTGTAACAAGTACTTGCTTCTATAAACTACCAGAAGATGATCACGTGACCCTTTTTACGTTTTAGAAAGCCCATATAACCCATGTTTTGGAGAATTAATCTAGTAGAAGCTGGGCTGTTAAACTGTTGTATGTTGTGCTGTTTGGAGTTATTTCAAATTACTTGGATTCGAAAAGATTAATTCTGTTGTTTTTTTCTTCTGGAAAATATGTGTGCTCATGTAATATTGTGGAACAAGAACCGTTTGTTTATAAAAATGTATTCAGCTATTAGAAACCGGAGTGATGATTTTTATTTCTACAAGGAACTGTAGACTTCAACACTACATATTGCAGTATACGTCATCGTCTTCCATCTTGGATTCTTCGTCGGGATCCAAACGTGAAATCAGAAGAACATTTTGTTATTAGGACTACTAAAACTTTATTCTTGGGTTATTCTTGGATTATTTTTGGGTTTCGTTCTATAAAACCGTAAGTTCATATTTTTTCATTTTTTATAGAATTTTTCCAGGGAAATAAATTATTGTATATTTTTCAAAGCTTGTAGTTTTCACTCTTTCTTGTATTACTGTTTATTCGAGCCTAAACAAGTGACATAAGAAATTGAGCGCTAGTCCCAAGGATTATTTTGAATTTTGGATAGAATAGTTCAGAAAACTTTTTTTTTAAATTTTAATTTCCTAGTTTTTGAAATTTAGTGAAATCGGCAAGCTTTTTCTAAAATGTCCATCGAAAGTGGAAATCTTTCTTTCAAGTCCTACCCAGGAACAATTTGATCTTTTCAAAAAAGGATGAATTGATTCAACTTGCCAGAAAATACGATCTTTCTGAAGTAAAGGCTTTCTTAACGAAACAGGAAATAAGAAATATTTTAGTTCAGTATTTGGTAGAAAAGAATGTTTTGGATAAAAGTGCTCTGGACTCAGTCAGTAAGTATGTATCAGACTCTGACACAAAAATGAAGTATTTCGTATTTCAATACAAGATGGAATTGGATTTGAGGAAGCTGGAACTTTAGATAGAAGAAAAAGAAAAACAAATGCATTTACAGCTGGAGAAATTGGAGAAAGAAAAAGAAAAAGAACAACTGTTATTACAAGAGAAACAAATGCAGTTAGATAAGGAAGAAAGAGAGAAAGGCAGACACAGGCAGTTACAAAAAGAACAAATGCAAAAGGACAAAAAAGAGAAAGAGAGAGAGAGATGCAAATGAAAATGCAAAGAGAGAAGTAAGAGAAGGAATATTAATGTAGAATGAAAGAAATGGAACTGGCAAGTGAAAAGCACATTCATACTTCAAATCCAAATTTAAGTTTTGATCTTGTAAAGAATATTAGATTAGTGCCCCCTTTCAGAGAAAAAGAAGGAGACAAATATTTTCCTTATTTTAAAAAAGGTGCTGAAAATTTGAAGTGGCCAAGGGAGCACTGGACTCAATTATTACAATGTGTGTTCACTTGTAAAACTAGTGATATTTACCGTTCACTGTCAATTCAACAAAGTGGTGACTATGATACGGTCAAAGAATGCATCCTAAGGGGTTATGAGTTAGTCCCTGAAGCTTATCGGCAAAAATTCAGAAACTATAGAAAAGAAGCTGGACAAACTCATGTCAAATTTTCTAGAGAAAAGGAATAGTTATTTGTTAGATGGTGCTTAGCCAAGAAAGTTGAACAAAATTATGAAAGTCTTAACTTATATTACTTGAAGAGTTCAAAAACTGTGTACATAGTGACATTAAGTCTTATCTTGATGAGCATCAGATTGAAACCTTGGAAATGCTGCTCGTGCTGCTGCTGAGTATTCTTTAACTCATAAAGTTCCTTTTGTAAATAAGACTTCTACTCAACAGTCTTTTGGCAGAAAAGTATTTCAGCCTAATACAAGCCCTTCTAAAACTCAAACTGGCACAACTTCTAAACCTCAAACTTCAGAGAAAAATGATTCAAGACCATTGTCTCTTCCTACGTGTACCTATTGCAAGAAAAAAGGACACGTTATTTCTGATTGCTACAAATTGAAAAATAGGCATCAGAATCAAGACAGACTTATTCCAAATACTCTTGTTTCTAAGAGGTCAAGGTCACGGTCGTGTATTGAAAGCAATACATTGGTTTGGTGTAATTAACTCCAGTCTGATTTGATTATGGAGAATTATGAACCATTCATATCAAAGGGTTCTATATCACTCTTGGGTAATTCGGCCAATCATATCCCTATTCAAATGTTAAGGGACACAGGAGCTCCTCAGAGTCTTTTATTGTCATATACTTTGCCTTTTTCTGAGAAATATTCTTCTAATGAGAGTGTTCTTATTCAGGGAGTAGAGTGCGGCTTTGTTAATGTTCCTCGCCATTGTCTAAATTTGTCATCAGACTTAGTTTCAGGACTCGTAACAGTCGGAACGGTCTTTGTTTTGCCCGTTGAGATCATTCATTTATTACTTGGCAACGACCTAGTTGGAGACAAGATTGTGGTTAATCCACTTGTAACTGACAAGCCTTGCTTGGGTCAAGAAAGTCTATCCAATTGAAAAAGAATTCCCTGATGTATTTCCACCTTGTACAGTTACCAGAGCGATGGCAAAGAAAGCTCTTGAGAATGATGCTGATAAGGAAAGTAATCTTTTAGCTGACACGTATATTGGTCAGGCCTTTGATGAGATCAATTTCACTCCTTGTTTGGATCAATCAGAATGTATTGATCACAGTGATCGGCTTTTGATGACTCATTCTATTTATTCTAATCAGGGTGATAAACGACAATGACTTGTCGTTGAACAGGGAAAATATCCCGAGATCTCCTGTTTGTTTCAGAAGGCCATTAGTGAAACTGAAGCTACTGTGGTTCTTGTCTGTTATTTCATTAAAAATGAAATTCTTATGAGATTATAGAGACCTCCTGAGGTACCTGCTGATGACGTATGGTCAGTGAACTATCAAATTGTAGTTCCAAAACCTTACAGACAGGCCCATGACACACCAATGGCTGGTCATTTAGGAATCAGTAAAACTTATCACAAGATCTTAACTCACTTTTATTGGCCAAAAATAAAAAGTGATATTGGTAAATACTGTAGATCTTGTCATACTTGTCAAATGGTAGGAAACCAAATCAGAAAATTTCCAAGGTTACAGCCTATTCCTGCCTTTGACGAACCATTCAGTGAAGATATAAGTGAAGGAATATCATCGGATTCTACTGACTTTGGAGTGACAAATCTTTGGAATTCAAAAATTATGAGAGATCTGGAGCAGAAACGTCTACATTTGCAAGAGCAAGAAAGAAATGAACTTAAACAGTTATTGTTTGAATATGCGCACGTATTTCCAGATGTTGCTACAAGGACAAACAAAATTATCCATGACGATGAAATTGTAAATTCCAAACCTGTCAAACAACACCCGTACAGGATGAACCATCTCAAACATGAATACTTGAAGAAAAAAAGAAATTCAATATTTTCTGGAGAATGATTTTACAGAGCCCAGGAAAAGTGACTGGAGTTTACCATGCATACTTGTTCCCAAACCAGATAAAACTTTCCGTATGTGTACTGATTATAGGAAGGTGAATGGTGTGACAAAAACAGATTCATTCCCATTACCAAGAATCGATGACTATTGATAAGATCGTGATTGCCAAGTATGTCACCAATTTGACCTTCTGAAAGGATTTTGGCAGATTCCATTAACGGAAAGAGCAAAGGAAATTTCGGCATTCGTGACTCCAGATGGACATTACCAATATAATGTAATGCTGTTTGGGGTGAAAGGGTCACCGTGTACAGTTCAACGTCTCATGAATATGATTACCTCTGGTCGAGAAAATTGTGATGCTTATATTGATGATGCCATCATCTACAACGACACCTGGAAAGAACATTTAGCAACAATTCGGAAATTCTTTGACAGACTCACTGATGCATGTTTGACAATTAATTTATCTAAAAGTTAGTTCTTCCGTGCTAGTGTAACTTTCTTAGGACACATCGTGGGACATGGACAAGTTTAACCTAAAGATGCTAAGGTCAAGGCTATCTCTGAATTTCCCGTGCCTGTTAATAACAAGCAGCTGATGCGATTTTTAAGTATGGCCGGATACTATCGAAAATTTTGTTCCAATTTTTCTATAATTGCTGAACCCCTGACAAATTTATTGAGTAATAAAAGCAAGTTCCTTTGGACTGAAACATGTCAGGAGGCATTTGGCAAGTTGAAAGCTATACTTAAAAGCGCGCCAGTTCTTACAGCTCCAAATTTCAGCCAATTTTTTTAACTGTATGTTGATGCAAGTGATGTTGGGGTTGGAGCAGTTTTGATTCAAGAAGATTACAGTAGTATTGATCATCCAGTGTGCTATTTTTTCCAAGAAATTAAATAAGCACCAAAGGAATTATTCAACAATCGAGAAGGAATGTTTGTCTTTGATATAGGCATTACAACATTTTGAAGTTTACCTTTGTTCAGCCCCAGTTGCCAGGTTGATTCAAGGCTATAATAACACAGTAGCCATGTTGACTGTAGGCTATCAAAACTCAGCTGATATGTTAACTGTAGGCTTTTTTTTTAACACAGCTGCAGGTTGATTGAAGGTTATTAACACACAATTGCCTGGCCATTTGAATTCTATTATAACACAGTTGCCAGGTTGATTGAAGGCTATTGAACAAACATATCGGGCTGAATGTATTCTTTTATAAGCAGTTGCCAGGGTGATTGAAGTTTATTTTAACACAGTCGCCAGGTTGATTGAAAACTATTATAACACAGTTGCCAGTTTGCTTGAAAACTGTTATAACACAGTTGTCATTTTGTTTGGCTGGTTTAGCGGCGCTTTTCAGCAAGCGACGTGAAAAATTTTACATAGCAATATCATTATACATCAAAATCATTACCACTTACCACTGGTGAATGACAAAATAGTGCCTACTTTGCACTTTGAAAAGATTACTAAGTGCAAATATAAAAATTGCAAGAGAAAGTATAGTTTAAACATATATTATTGTTACAATATGTATTAAGGGATTATGCAAAAGTTCTAACAACTTAATTAGCCCTACATGTAACTCAGCATAATTCTAATTCAATATGAGAATAATGTAAGAGCAAAACTTAATATTGAAAAATACCAGAGAGAGAGAGAGAGAGAGAGAGAGAAAGACAGACAGACAGAGTGGGGATAGTGGGATCAATGGCATCATTCATGACATGATGAGGTTATTGAAATCGTCTTGTATCAGCTAAATATTTGCATTCATGTTGTATAATTCTATATTTTTTATTTGCATCACCCTTCTTTCATATTAGTTGAAACTGAGTGTTATTTTCTCACCAACTCAGTCTCGTTGTTGACAGAACATTAAGAAATGCAAGATTACTGATATCCTTCATCAGGAACAAAAAGATGGTGTTAACAGGTTAAACGCGCTCAAGATCAGTTTTTAATAAGCTTGCTATGTAGAATGGATAATATGCAAGGCTCTGTAACTTAAACTTGGCATTTTACTGTATTCGATATTTGGACATAGACACTTACTCCGAGCATCGTACGACATTCTACAATGAGTATTGTATTTAAGATTTTTTTCCACGAGGCCACTATTCAGGGAATAAAAGGTGATTTATTAGAAAGTATAATGACATGTGAATACTCGTTTGCTGAAAACACGTGCTGTGGATTTAACGCTATTTTTCAGCACGCTATATGCTTGCTGTACATGTACAATTTAACTAGTGTGGATGAAGAAACCATGCCAACCTTGGTAAGAACCACTGACCCACGAGAAACTACTGGCAAGCTTTCTCAATGCCTACATTGTTCTAGCCCGAGATTCGAACCCACACAGACAGAGGTGAGATGGCAGTGATCGGTAAAGGCGAACGCTTTATATCACACGAAGATGAATTCATGTTTTGCATCTTAGGATACGATACCTCTATGCAATGCAGAGAAAACATATCACTTTAAACTGTGGCCATCATGGTACAAATATCAAAGGCATCTAAAGCGTACTTAGCACGTCAGAGTGCCATTGCAATTGGCGTCATCTTCACGATATGATATGTCTTATGAAACCCAATGTCACAGCTAAACTTTGCAGGTAACTTTGGAGTAAAGCATAATGAGCAAGTAAGTCCAAAGCCATGTAGACATCTAGTTTAAGATTTGAAAAATACATTCGTCATAGCTTTGTTTAGTAAATGACAACCCATTAGAAATTGTAACGGCAAAAAATAATTCCTTGTTTTATTTCAATCATTTTTCTTTAACAATATTTGAACAATGTTCTTAAAGGCAATATCACTGTCAATTAGAGCGTTTAATTGCTTAATATCTCGTTCAGTTACAGAGTGTAATTACTTAACATCGTTTACAATTACAAAGTGTGATTACTTAACATCGTTGTCGATAACAAAGTGTGATTACTTAACATCATTTTCAATGATAAAGTGCAATTACTTAATATCATTGTCGATAATAAAGTGCAATAACTTAACATCATTTTCAATTACAGAGTATAAAGTGCTTAGGTATTTTAGAGGTAATTACTTTAAGTCTAAAGTGTTTCAGTGTTTAATAATGTTTTCGTTTCCTCTTTTAAAGCTGGTTTGTTATTGGACAAATATTATGTGCCATTTTCTATTCTACTTTCCATTATTTGAAAATGTGTACCAGTTTAATATTCACTCAACACATATATTACAGTTAAAATCCAACTTCATTGTGAACATATGTAGTACATTTTACCAAACAACCCAACATTTTATTACTTTGAAATTGCCTCTTAAAAATATTTAAGACAGCAGCAATCATTAAAATATTAATATTAAATACAGCAGTCATCTATTCCGTGTGATGCAAATATCATTATCGGGTATCTTAGCAGAAGGTTCAGTATCTATAAATATGTGTATAAACCTACAACGCTGCAAAGCGTTACTACAGTTTTGATTTTCGAATAAATTGGCAAAAATAATATCTACGTATGTAGAGATGATTATGACATTTATTCAAAATACCTTTCCACATCCGCATTCAAAGTTTTATGCTGTTTTAATATCATAACATTCCCGACAGGATAATTATTGACTGATTTAACTAAACGTACTGACAAACAGGAAATTCAATAACTTTGAATAGAAAATAAGTTCGTGAGAAGATATGGCATGGATATATTTTTAGTACACTTAAATAACCTATGCTACGTACGTTTTGGTCACGACAGGCAATATCCCGAAAAGGTCACATGAAAAGGTAATGTGTTTGGGCTTGTAAATTCACATGTTTGTTGTAGTTCCAGCAAAAGGGACAAGCAGACAAGATCAAGAATATCAAGAATAATGATCTAACGTGTACCTTGGATATGTTCCTTGCTCTACTAGAGATATTGCTACCCTTCCCTTCCTTCACAGCAATTTATATGCAGTTGTTTTTGTTCTTCAACTTGAAGTCACTGATAAGCAAGAGAAGAGCATGTAGATTACTGTGTCTCATACAGATGCAAAATATAACATAGACAAAGTGTCAAAACAAACACATCTACATGATCCCGTTGGGTTCAAACTGTTTCTCAAGAATATTTCATTTAGGAAGAGTATACCCAATATGACCCTCATACATTAGACTGGAATGATCCAACATTTTAGCTGTACAATTAAGGTCAGAAATATAAATTTAAGGAAGTAGATCAGTCCGCATTATCAGAACTTTTATATTTTGCTTACTCTTCAATCGGCGTAAACAACTTGACATATCTTTCTAAGCAGAAGGGAAACGTGACATTTTTTCTAATAAGAAATAATTGCTTATGTAGTTATGCAGTATGATGGTAGGCAGTAAAGTATAATTGACTTGCTGTTTGACTGTTCATACTTAGCTTGTATTTGCAGCGTAAGTTTCTTTAAGAAACAGTTATGCTCTAAATGAGTTTAGTACTACTTGTGGTAATAAAGGCCGTGGAATATGAAGCTATCTTCATAAAAATGAATAACATTAAGAGACAAAAATCGTCATTAACCTTATATTTCATAGAGAACTGAAACAAGCAGAAAGACCAGTCAAACATGTATGCACATCACATATTTACACAAGGAAATTACACAGGCAGAGATGCCTGCCGAGTATATATGCACATTGTAAATTTAGATAGGGAAAATATACGGAGAGAGAGAGAGAGAGGTGGGGGGAATATGTATGTACAGTCTATTTTTAGATAAAGAAATGCCACAAGCTGAGTGACCAGATGAATATATATGCACAGTATATATTTAAACATGGAGTTGACACAGGCAGTAAGACAAGCAACATATATATGCACAGTATATATTTAGACATGGAGTTGACACAGGCAGTAAGACAAGCAACATATATATGCACAGTATATAGTTAAGCCTCGGTTATAGCAAAATAAATTTCAAACCAGCTTATGACAAGCAGCTAACAAGAGGAATAAAGTCTATATTCGGAATTCGTATTTATTTTTAGACCGACACTCTTATTCTCTAACAGCGCTTATTCCTTATTTGTGTTAGTTAAAAACAATGACATTAAAGTATTATTAGATTACTATATCAACGTGTTACACTTGAGGCACAGTGACTCTCAGCTTGTCCCGTTTAGGCGCTGTGAAGACGTATGAGTCAAATGTCAATAATTCATGACTTAATACAAGTTGACATGTAATTTTCAATATATAGTCTATTATGTAATATTTTTTTCGCTAAAAAAATTAATAGTATAGAAGAGAAATAAATTTATTTTACCGAAATACAAAAACATTTATTTCTAAAATTATATAAACTCTTTTTAAATAATCATCCTAAAGTATTCACGAATCATGAAAGTGTTGTTATAGTTTTTCCCATCTCTTTGCTATTATTTTGCCTGTGTCGGGAATATATGTACCACACGTCAATATGTATGTACAACTTTGCATTTCAGCATATATGTGGCAAAAGACATGAAAGAGAGAGATTTCGTAATCAGTGACAAACATAAATGTATAATATCATGCTTTGCGGATTTTCGAAAATACAGATTGACAGTTACATGTAAACAACCCATTTATCTATTAAAAGTGACTTAATATGTTTCTTCTTGATGACGCTAAAATAATTTAATTAATATGCATGATAGATAATTACATATTGCCAATAGGCTTCATAATTTGCATGGGGGGGGGTCTAGTTCATAAGTCCAGAGTGGTCGATGTCGGAAGTAATCATATATATGCATACATTTTATATTGTACTGTCGAATTCACTGGACAAACCGTTTACCGTATATACTCGCTAATGCAAACTGCACAGACCCGTATTAGCCATTGCATAATGTGCCTACAAATCTGGGTCAGTGTAGTTTATTATGTGTAATCAGCAGAACATACAGCATAGATCCTTATCTGCAGGCGCCTTATTCTTTAGCAGATTTGGATCTTTGTTGTTTTCAATTGACTAGACTTATAGGAAGGTACATACGGTACCTGGTGCGAAGCTTTGTTTGGGGTATTTGCGCACAATCGAAACGTTCTTAAACTCTCTTCCCTGAATTCCAAGCTAAAACGGTGACAGTCGCATTCGCCAAACCATCATTGCACTAAAAATGTGCAGAGATGCGTTATTTGGGTTTAAAACTCTCTTCACCACTATATGTCTGATATGCGTTCTTTGTTTCCAAAAGTGTATTTCCACTATTAATATCAGTCACAAGGAAATGTTTTAGTTCATTTATTCCCCACTAAATTCACTGGTAGTCATCTGAATATGTCAGTAATTGGATTTCATTGGACATGTCAGGCATGAAATTGTCCAGGAGGTGAGTTGCGGCTTCTAGATTTGATAAGTGGTGGATTATATGTGGTCGCTGTAAAGTTAAAGAGATATATAAATATTTAAGAAATGTTTTGATTCTGACAGATCCTTTCATAAAATAGTAGTTTTCATTCCATTTGTCATGAAAGGAGAAAGATAATGCATGTCACTAGTGCTAGCAATTAAACCATTAATATTTATTTTCAGTAAACCTATGTTAGAGAAACATGTAATTGTGGCCATTATAATTGCCTGGAGGAAATGGTGATAAAAGCTAGGTAATGTTTCAAAAACCTGTGGACGCCTTATTTTTAATATAATAAGTAGAGTAAAATTCTTTTGGATTCTCAGTACTCCTTAGCGAACAGTGTTGTTACGTCTTACACTAGCTAGCATGAGTGTGAAATTACAGCTTTCCATTGACGTTTAATGGGCGGATTTTCATAATATCTTATGTAATAGAGGTCTTGACCTGGTGCCTATATGCTAACCAAGATCTATCCTACACTTGATCAAATTATCTTTGTTGACGTAAATATATATATATATATATATATATATATATATATATATATATATATATATATATATATATATATATATATATATATATATATATATATATATGAAAGCGTTCGTTTCGAATGTAAGAAAATCTTTTATATCTGCGTGTCTCTTTTTGTGTATGACGATTATAATGTTATCTCATTATGTCATTCTAAGTTTTATATTGCTACAAGTTTCCAAATACGAAGAGAGAATTAAAACTAAGAGAGAATCAGTCAGACAATGTATTTCTACACTTTTCAGTTGGAGGGACGACACTTATTAAGAAACCAATATTATATATGACATATATGACATAAAACTTAAAGTGTTAAACGGCAATAGGTGCTATCATAGAATTATAATGAATATATCTACAAATTATTAATTAATATTTGTATTAGTTTCATTACAAACTAATGCAGTATATCATTGTTAAGCTTATTGCTAAATTTTAAATACGAAGTGAAGCTTTTCGGTCCCAAAACAATGACATACAACGACTTTACAGTTCAGAGTATGTGAATTAAAGAAGACATATTGGCTATGCATCAAACGTACAAGTATTTTACAACTGCCATAAAACGCACCCAACCCCACCCCACACACACATTCCACGAAAAATGCAAGATTGATTACTTGCATGAAATACTGATTGCGGTTAGTTGAGACGTCAATTTTAAACGTCCGTCTAATTGTCATGGTGTAAAATTTTACGACTCTGTGGTCATAGGCTAAGTACCAGAATAAAGCAAACTCAACAGCTTTTGTAAAACTTAACAAATAATTTAATTATCAAAATTGTAAATTAAAATGTAAGAGGAACTTACAGTATTACGAATTGAATCCAAAACAATCCGAAAATATTTTATTCAAGTTCAAAAGAATTGAATGTTCCGAATGAATTTCAGATCCTCGTATGAACGCATTGCAATAGTATTGCCTAGAACTCCCTTGAATGATTCAAAATAGTCCCAGAATAATGTTCTAGTCCAATCATCACTTTGTAATTCCAATGAACAATCCTAACAAACGTGTCCTATCAAATTACCTACACACAACATTGAACACATCTGCACACTGATTTAAACATATGAAATAAAAACAAGAAATAGGAATGAATCTAAAAATAGGAATAAATCTGATTCCTCAGTTCTTTCCTTATATACAAATACAAGACTATATTACCACTATACGTAGCAATATATCCCAAGTGACAGATCATTCTACTCAATCTAATATATTTCAACATACCCATTCATCTGACCTAAGACATCCAATGGGAAATAAATTAATTCTTCTAAGAACCCACCTAACCGACCTGTCCAATATGGTAGATCTTTCTTGTGTATATATATGGTGTTGTGGATAGATAAAGTATGCAACATAGGACAAATCAGAATAGTCCAATTATTGATTGATTAATAAATATATATAAATCGTACAATATAGATGATGGTTTTAATACAATACAAGCTTTCTATATCAAATTGTTTATTAAAACCATATATGCTGTTGATCGACGGTAAAGTGATCTTTAGCATTAATGTAGTTAGCCATTGGTTTCATATTTCATTTAGTGGAAACATTGACAGCATTGCAATGATGGGTGTGTCAAAAAGGAGCAAAACTGCCCTGCTGGGAAGCTGTCCATTAAATTTAAATAAATAAATTTAATAGGGCTGTTGACGATGATCCAGATAAATTATTACCATTAGATTGTATGAATAAGAACCCAATTTTAGTTAGAATTAGGAAGATATGAGAGGATGTACATGTGTTTTGCAGTAAATTACATAAAACTTATAACTCTTATAACGCTACATTTAACGTTTACCTTACATTTTTGACTCACGAAATAAAAAAATCGTTTTATCTTTAGTTTAATTGTGATCACCCATCCGCGTTTACATAAGCCCTTATAAAGCAGATGCAATTAATTTTGACATTAGATCTTATTCTAAGATGCAAGTTTAGATCTAAAATCCCACGGAGTTAAAATTAGAAATGATATCCATTTCATAACTGAAATTTGTAATAATTTAAATTTTATTTCAATGTAAAAATTTTATATGTTACGTGATCACTGTTGTTAAAATAAGAAATAACTATTGGAAAGAGAAAGAAATGAGATTTGCAACGCTTTTATTTTGATAAAATGTTGTCCACGTGGAGACTATGTTATCATTTGTACAAAGTTCTTTGCGTGAAACACAATTATAAAGCTAAATTAAGCTTAGATGTGTACCATATTGCTTTAGCTCATTTAAATAACTTCTCTGTTACAGAAAGATAAGTAGTAATATGTGGAACTTGGATGACAAATCATAATTATATAGGCGACCATAGGTTAACATGAGAGCGGCGCTTGTGGGTAAATGATATAGGCCATGGGTTTAACATTGGGGTGAAATGGTATAAGTGATTGTTAGATATACCTTCAATATGCATCCATGTTAACTTTATATATTGGTTTAACATATGAATGGTATTATAGGGACGAAAATGTTTATAGGAGCAAAAGTGCTTATAGGGACAGAGGAAAACATAATGTGAGCTTTGGGTTTGTTTTAGGACGTTTCAATTTTGAAAAATAATGGGAACGTACGCAAATTATACACGTGAACATTTTAGATACTATCCAACACTCTTTTCTGAATTCAGTCGAGCACTTTCGTTTTGGTTATCATCCAAACATACACCTCTACCATCAAACGAAAATGGTAGACTGTTTATATACACATTGATACAGTCAATGCTATTAATATACTCTCACACAAGAGCTGCATAGGCTGTACAAGAAAGATGATGAAACAGACATACAATTTCACACAAACATACTATTGCACATAAGAAAGGGTATGAAGTGTTTAAAGACACATCAGTATACCCGTACATGTAAACACAATCGCAGAGAAGAGAGAAGGAGTAATGTGGGGTTGTAATTCTTAGTTTGTCAACGATATACTCAAGTATAAACATATACACGAAACATAAAACATCACACAGAAGAGAGAGGGGTAAAGGGAATTGTAATTCTTAGTTTATCAACGAAATACACATATACAAACACATGCATGAAACATACAATACATTTGTTTTTGGCAATTAAGATTAGTGTGTATATTTTATGGAGATCTGGATGGCCCTCAAAAGGGGTCGCTGGAGTTGTTAACCAGTGTTAGGTAACATACTACACCCCTTCAGTGTTCTTCTTTTCAGATTTTTCGCACGGCTGGTCCATACACCAATATTCTCTTCAGAGATCGCGGCCTTTCCTCATACACTCTTATCTACTAGAGACCTGTTTAAGCACTTTCGGCGATGGCCCACGATGCCTTCACACAGACTAATAGACTAGGTAGTCGGATCAAACAGCATGTTCGAAAAAAGCGTAGAAGATTCCACAGTGGTACGTATAAAATACTGAAAAATGTGTTCTCAATGGATAAAACGCACATTTGAGAAAGGGCATTTACCTAACTGGACAACCGAATTGGTTCATTTCATTGGACATGTACTTGGAAGTGTTCATCCCGTCTATACAGTGAACAACATTAACGAAGAATTGTTAGAAGAAAGCTTTTGCTTGCCTGGGTTACAACAGGAGACCAAATATAAAGAATATATTTATAATATCCAAAGCATTCTCGATCGATCGAAGAACACGTAATGTGGCATACGCCGACTCGAACTGAAAGTGCGTCGGAAAGGATATCCACCTAGTTTTGATTCTTGGATTGCCGCTTTACAAGTCACCGACTATTAAAAGAAGAATAAGTAACTATAATGCCGATGAAGACATGAGAGTTCCTCTCATCAAGAATTATAAAACAACCTCAGTGCGTGCGACGTGGAGAAAGTGTGCCTAAAATTCAAACCGTCGTTTTCTGCGAAATCTGTTTGCTGCATTGTTTCATCAGAGGAGCCGTTGTTTATTTTACTTTGCACGAAGGCGACAAAAAACTATGAACAATTTTACTTGGCTTTAATATCGGTTATTTTCTTCTCAATCATTGTTTAAAATATACTAAGGGCAATAAAACAACGGTAGCTTTACCACCAACGCCAGTGACCATTCTTCCATTCACAACATCAAAACAGCATCAACACTGTGTTAGAATATTTCGTAAATAATTCTTTTCATTTAAACAAAACTGATCTTCTCTTTTACGAATCCAGCAATCAATAACCAGAGAATCCTCAGACGACTACTCATATCATGGTAATTCCTGTTGGGTATTATTGCAGTGATCAACAATAGTAGTAAAGATTGCTGCTATTGGCAATGAACATCTTGGAGATGACCTGGGAAATACTCGCTGATCGAGTATCATAAAATTGATCATCATTTTAAAATACGTTTTTCTGACGGCAGAATAATGTCCATTGATTTTTGCCCCAGTTTGCTTTCTATTTTGGGTGGATATTCTGTTCTGGTTCCGATGAAAGATGTATACAAAAACACTTGATTCTACAAGTATTTTCTTTACCTAGTTGAACTGAACGAATGGCCTATTTTATGTTTTGTTCACTCCAATGTGGCCGAGTATAGTGCGGTGGGAAACACAGATGTTCGCTTACTCATAGTATTCCTTTCATAGCGGATTCGGCGATAGCTGCTTACGAAGAATGTGGACATACGTATTACGTTCACCGTAAATTTGTACGTCCTCAGTAACGTCCTGTCAGTAAATCGTATTTGCCAGTGGTATGTATACCTATATTAAATGAATAATCGACTCTCCTTCTGGTTCTGAAATTATGTCTATGTTCTTCATATAAGGGATCTTTACATGAGAATTATTTATTCCTATCGTAAAAGTTACTTTAAGTAATATCAAACTGTATTCATTTGAGAGGATTTAATCCATTTATTTCCATTATTCATTGGAATCACAGACTTTAGAACTAAGTAGCTGTTTTGTAATTGCCATGAATTTAATAAAAAGTACGTGATGTATTGAGACTCTTATCACATCAAACTATTCCAGACTATTCGCAATTAAGCAAAAAAGATTTATCTTAATTCGGAATACATCTAAAACTCATTTGGAATACACGATACTTTTGGAACTGTGACATAAGTTTAGGACTATTTCGGATTTCATTCACCATACTGTAAGATATTTTTAATTATTTGCTTTGCAATGTAGGGAAATCAAATATTTGTAATTCTAAACACTGTTTGGCTTTCATTCTTGTATGTTACATAGCTTACGACCATACAGCTGTAACAACAGTGTCAACATTAGCATACAACAGTGTCAACAATAGCATAAAACCCGTTTTTGGACAAAATAATATACATGTATTCTAGAAAGAACAATTCATGGGGAACATACATTATCAAAACCATGTTCTAGTGAAGTGCAACAAATGTATCAAGTTTTCCAATTTAGTCGCTTGACAACGAGGGTATAGAATACGAGATGTTAAAATCGGCTTTTCATGCGGTAGTACCCCCTCGTGCAACTTATGGTGACTCGAGGATTGCATAGTTTAAAATATGCCTCTTTAACGCAACGAAACAAATTTCTTCTCAACAGACAAACGAAGTCCAAAAGAAGCCTTCGTGCAAGCAGACAAAATGGGTAACTTCAAATGTCAAAGACCTTTTGTGTTGGCAAGGAAACCCTATAAATTCGCTTCACACTTCTGGTCAATGCATTACTTCATTCACTATGCAACAGCAAGAACGAGGTAGAAAAGAGACGTCAAACCATAAGGTCTCATAGAGGCGTTCAAAGAAAGAATTAAAAAGCAAGAACAGGAACGGTGAAAGAATTCGACGTGTTTGACTACAAATTGAAAATAAAATGATGCACCAAGATTCTTGTGAATATTCCAAATCAAAACTCGATCTTTTTACCATGCCACATTGTAGACGATGCAAGATTCCTCACTGGTGAGATTTCATCCTTTACTGTATTTAAATAGCTAAACTCGTATCGAATTTTTAAATCAATGGACAGACAGATGATTACGTCAATCTGAATAGCAGTCACCTTTACCCGAAAGTCAAAGTTTTCAAAATGGAAAACACCAATCCAGGGGATGATGTCAGTGCAGCTCCTGTCAGCAATATCATACATTCGTTGTTCAGAAGAGTGAATTCGTATTTGAATAACAAACTGCAGAGAATCAGCATGGACATGTACTCTTATTGGGCGTACCTGGAACATGACAGTTATATTCCTGTTACATCTAATGAATATGTAAACCTTCGCCATTTCCGCTGAAGATCGTGTTTTCACATGACAGCTATCCAACCTCGTAGAGGATGAAGTAATGCCTTGACCAGTAGCGTGAAGCAAATTCGTATGAGTGTCTCGGTTACCCAAAAAGTCATTTAATGTTTAAAGTAATGTTTATTCATCGGCATTGTCAGTAATGCAGCCTAATATGAAACCATCGATCAAAATCCTTTCCACTTCCAACACTTCAGTGTGTCTATGATATAAGTCACTCTAGATTACCAAACGTTGTATACGACTGAACCAACCATTGCCAAGACAAATTACTTGAGCTCTTACTTGAAACTGCTGAAGGCCACAGGCCGGTTAGGTAGCAACAGCAGCCGTGGAATTTCGTGCGACGGTTAAGCAGGAGGATATAATCTGTGGGACTTTAATTTCACCCCAGGTCAATGCAGTGATGAAGGATATTAACACCCAATGAAATCGGGCTGACATCCTGTGCAAAGTCTGTTTGCAATCGCTCTGTCCAGATGAGTGAACGTCTTCTTGATGCAGAATTGGACAATATTCTGGAAATCAACAGATTTTGAGAAGTAATCCTAGACCACGCTATCAGAAAAGAAAAAATGAAAGACGATGAACTTTTGTAGATTGAGCAATTGAGGAATTTTTTGATCCAGAATAAGAACAAGACAAAACTGCAGTCGTGATGTCAAGATGGACAGAACAACATTTAGTGACTGTTTTCCTCGGGACTTGGCTGACAGAATTGCGGGTCACACAAGAGACCATAGTAGTAAACGGGGACGATATACGGACGGTTGGAATTAGTATGAAATACCCACCTGGGACGATATATGGACAAGAATTTTCAGATCACCCTGGGACGATATACGGACAATAGGAATTTAACATGGTGAATATTGGACTGTATACGGACAAGGGAAAGTTGGGTTGATGTATAGGGACAATATGAATGGAACAGGTGAGATGACGTCACGGTACTGGACATTGGTAACAATGTGGCAAAGGTTTGACCTGAATACGCGCTACTCTAGTTAGAGACAAATACTGTAGAAACATAGACATATATAACACATACAACATACATACATAGATTGATAAACATCGATATATCACAACAAAACTATAAAATCGACTAAACAAGTATTAAGCAAGAAATCAAGTCTTTTGAGGTATTTGAGTGGCCCTGAAAAGTGCCTCTGTTTTTTTTTTTTTTTGTTTTTTTTTTTTGTTTTTTTTGTTAACATCACTCCGTTAACATAGAGGAATAGCAATGATCTTCTTCTCTTCCTCAAACTTATTCTGACTTCTGGACCGTAGATGACGACTCGCTTCAGACAACCTTGTCTATCCACGTACATTTCTATTTTCCAAACGCCCGTATCGGTGATCCGGATGATTGTCCATGATGATCTGGCATAAGTGAGTGAATCCGTAGGGAACAGCATCGACGATACGAGGGTAGCCGATTCAACGATAGTCCACATCTTGTGACGAGAACAGTCGAAGGGAATGAAGTGAACCGTTATTATTTATAGAAGAAGACAGGATCGAAACGGATTGAGTTTTTTCACCAATCCTATCATGCGTTTCAAAATTCGGTCACAGTGTGGAGTCTGTCTTCCAATCCAAAGAGAGCTACCTGTGACATCACATTCCCTATTTGTGCGCAGTGAATCAATCCGACGGTTTTTAAATATGACGGAAACTAAGAAGACGATGAATTGCGGTGCACAAACCGTGGAGACGAGAAGCAATGGCATGGCAGCGGATACCAAAGTCAATACGGTCCTATTTCCAGAAGAGATCCATTTTAATTAGAATTTAGTGAATTTTCTATCTTCTTCGCAAGAATTTGTTCAGGTACTAGCACCTTCGCCACCTTCTCCTTCCTTAATACGCGTCGAGGAATTTAAACAGAGACAAAAATTTGTACATCAGCAGAAAGAAGCAGAACAAGCCTTTCTCCTTCAACAGCAACAGCGATAAGAAGAAGAAGAGAAAGGGAAGAAGGAAATGACAGGAAGAAGAAGAAGCAACAGAGAAGAAACAAGAAAAAGGCCTTGGAGAGAAGGAGGGCAATGAAAGTCAAGGTGATGGTGCTCTTAGACATTTTGGCACAGTTAGGGAGTCTGAAAGAAATGTATCATACTTCTTTAATACGAATCAACCTTTCCTAGCCAAACAGCTCAACCCTGTTACTACAACTGAGATACCAGCCCATGTGATTTCTATCAAATCATCAACAGGAACAAATCCAGAAGTAGGCATTGGTCGTGGAAAAGGCTTAAGGCAGTTAAAGCTGATTGCTTCCCGTTACTGAGTTGTTTTATTTTTCAAAAAACAAACAAACACCCAACTGTCGTTTTCAATTCCACTCACCTCTCTAAAGAAGATATAGCATTACAATTTGCCAAACTCAGTTAAAACTCAAAATCCTTTTTATGACCCATTCTGTACGTTTGTGAATGAGTGCGTGAGTGTAGCTCCTTATTCTAAAATAAATCAAAACCAAGAGACACTTACGTTTTTCTATTTTGTCTATTCTGTTACAAATTTTACAAACAAATTCACAACACAGCACTTTAGAAAGTTCATAGACTTCTTTTCTGTCTTTGCTCTCTAAATTTCTTCACTTTCACAGGTTTTACCTACTCTTTGTCTTCATTTTCTCTTCGTCTTCTTGTCTTCTGTTTTTCCCCTCTTTCAGTACGTGTCTGGGTTATTCCTTTTGAGAGAGTACCTCTTCTTCCTGTCCTTATCCCTTCTCTTCCTCTTGCTCCTGTCGTTTTGTTAGAGCATTCTGAAGACCCATGTCCTTTCTCTTCACAACGATAACAAGTATATTGACTTTAGTTTCTTCTGACACCTGCCTTGATTTGTTGACGATTTGGGCACTCTGTAGCCAAATGCACTTTCTTCTTACAGATATAGCAAGTATCTTTAATTTTATTTCGAAAGGAGGGACAGTCGGCCGTCGGCTTGTCTAAAGAAAATTTTCGTATGACACCTCGCAAAGCTCTGATTAGAAGTACCGTTAAAGAATGCAGAAGAGTTCATCACCAATGTGTGGGATTCTTTGTTAACCACACTGAAACGACGATGTGTAACCAAAGAAGACGATTGCTTGAGACATTCCATTCATCACGACAGTTTGAAATCGCCTGTTTGGAGCGAGTTTAGCAGCACTGCAGAATTGAAAAGCGACACTGTTCATGACTCACGTTTCTCTTCCCAAGGGACTGGACCACGCGGAAAAGTGTTCTTGATGGACGACCTTCTTAGCATCGAGCGTAGCATTGTCCAAATTAACAACCCTCAATATCAGCTGTGTTTAGACATCGTGTTGGGACTAACGTATGCCGACAAGAAACTACACGGTAGAATGGAAAAGAGCTTGGCAAACTATTAAAAAATGGAACCGAGCCAAACAAAGAAGAGAAGCAAAACTCCTGTTACAGCAAGCGGGGCTATCCAAAGACACACTCTGCTCATTCCTGAAATGCAAAAATTGTATGAGCTCTTAGCCCCATGCTACACCTTGAAATTACTCTCAAGAAGGGCGCGAACCTTTTCTGTTTCGAGGCAAAGGCGTAACATAAATCCACTCCTATCATCACGATGAACATTTCGATGACATTACCAGTATCAACAGATTCCTGAGATATGTTATTATTGTGAGAAATGTGACTATGGCTATAAACAATCGAGAGCAACACAAGCATTGTGGATCGAAATATGAGGGATGTTTGGTCTCACAACCCTGTCTGGACGAAGGACAAGAACGAATGCATTGCACCTGCGTGTCAGCACACTTTTGTCATTCCAACCTTTAATCAACAACACCTAAGGACGCAAGGGTCAAAGCAGAAAAGTGCTTACCAGCTCCTGAGAGTGTGCCCTACTTGTGGATAAGGCATACGTAACAATAGTGAAATGTTACATGTTTGTCAAGGAAAGAAACGATGTCACATTCGTCGCCAAATCTTGGACTTGGAACACGAATGCTACATTCAAAATACCATTCCAATCATCAAAAGGAAGAAGATGACCACAAGAAAGGCAATTTCATCTTTTTCGTTTTCTAATGCATGCAAAAGACCGGCTTTCACATTCCTAATTTCTGCATGGCTCACAGAGCGTGCGAGAAGTGTATCTAAGAGCCTATAATTAGTCATTGTCCTCACTGCAGCAAGATTCTAGGAGGACGTGAAAAAATATTTCGGGCACCAAACACGCTGACCGATTTCCAGAAGACCAAAAGAAATTCAAAGAGAAATACTGGGAGCAGGAAGGCATCGCTTTATAACACATCGAGAAAAACGAAAGAAAGCGAATTGTTAAATTGGTTGTGGGGCAAAATGGCACAACGAGTGTTTACCCATGACGGAGTATTTGACAGAACATTCCCGCTACTTCTAGATGATTCATACATAAAACACGTGGACGTCCTTTGTGAGGACTTGATCTTAGTCAGTTACGAAGAAGAACTGGACTTTGTAGAAGCCGACAAATTCGGAAATGTCATCTTTGCGGCCTAAGAGACAGTCAATGCTCGCTTAAATTGTACGAAATTTTAGAACTGTTAGAAGATCGTGTGCTGTATTTTGACACGGACAGTTGCATTTACATCGATCGCCTGGATCACTGTTACCTATAATCGAAGGAGACCGTTTAGGAGGCTGGAAGGACGATCACCCCGACGACAAGATTTTAAGTTTTGCAAGTAGCGGTCCTAAAAAGTATGGCTACGAATACCGGGACAAACAAGGAGAAGTGCACACGGAGTGAAAACAGAAAACATTTACTCTCAATTATCGCACCAGTACACTGCGACCTCAGCGATTCAGTATCACATCATGGAAACATTGCTATGACTACTTCATAAGGGCATCATGGAACCTTTGCTTTGACTACAACCACTACACCTGTCATGGAAAGTGGTGTTGTGCGTGTCAAACCTGGCGGATCCGAAAGCGTCGCGACTTGTTATTGTGCACTTTTTACTGGTTTTCATTGTCATTGTCATCGTCCACATAAAACCATGCAGATACCAGCCTACGGATGTCGTTCATTCCTAAGTAAATTCCTGTTACTGTACCCTCATCGAAATGAACATGTGAAAGACTAATATTCGTTCCTTCTGCGTTTCCCTGAATACTGCAACTTTGAAAGTAGATTCCAAACGTTCCGAGGAAAATGGCCTAACTGTCTGGGATGACCGACTCCCGAAGAATTAGCAGTGCCGGATTTATCTGTTTGGGCGAAGGGGATTAAGTCAAGTACTTTAGTTACAGTGTGTCGTTTGCAAGTGGAGCAGAAAGATTCGGCATACCTGGAACATGTTCCATGGTCTCAAAATTGTCATTACGTACCTTTTGTGGGACGATCTCAGTAATCTCTGGATTGATACTTTGCAAAATAACATTCGTGGTTTGCTTGTGGAGTTGAGAGAACGTATTTACCGAGAGTTGGTCAAAATACAAAGTGAAATGCAAACTCAAAATCGTTTCTCCATTTTTAAATTCTGCTTTTTTCCAAAGTAAACGAAGACTGATTATGGGAGGACACTACTTCAGTCTCAAATATAAACGATGTTATTGGTTACGACCCAACGATTCCTGATTCTTGGAGGACACTGAATGGATACTTTACAATTGAACATTTGTGGCTTGCCTGTAGAGTTGAAACAACGCATGTACTAAGATTTGATCAAACTACAAGTGAAACGCAAAGAACAACTGCATCCGTTACGACAGCGATGTTTAAACCACTGGTACCTGGATGCAATAAGACGACTGATTTCAGATGAAAGTGTTTCAGTGGTCAGACAGTGTTAAAATGGATGTACGCGAGAGGGATTGGTTTGTTGTGACTCATTCGTTTTGCTACAAGGTAGACATACTGAAACGACTTCCACAAGAAGAGGTAGAGGATGACCAAAATCGTTTACACAACGTAAATTTAGTTCAAGAGGAATTTCTAAACGGTGTCTTGTGATGTGCAAGTTAGTGACTAAACCATTTAGATTCGCCACTGGAGTACGATCATCTCTGTGCAGAAAGTACATTTATTGTCTCCGATAAAAAGATGTATCAAAATGGGGTACCATGACACGACCTTTATCAGTGGTGATACAACATATTCCGTGGAAGGAAATGGCACTATTTAAACTGTGGAGGATTACCAACACTTATTACGGGAACTGTGTCCCGTGAATTGGGGTCGACGTGTGGTGTGTGTCTTAGTGACTTCCTTTCCAGGATTTCGTTTACCAGCCGATTCGTTGTGGGCTCTTGATGAACAGTAATTACCACCAAATTAAACATGAAAGTGGCCAACTAAATTTCAAAAAAAGCAGCCATCGTGGGTATGGTGTGGAGAACGTGTGCCTAAAATGCAAATCATCTTTTTCTGCCAAATATTTGTGATGTATTGTGTCATCGGTACGACCATTGCTAATTTGAGTTCGCAACAAGGAGACGAACAATTGTGGACCATTTTGCTGAGCAGTTGCATCGGTTTCCTTCTTACCAATCTTTTACCGAAATACTCATCGAACGGGAACAACGGAAGCTTTGCGTCCAACGTCAGTCACCCTCTCAGCGGTCACCACCCCAACAGCAGTCCTCTTTTAGATACTCCTCTGACTTCGAGTGACCCATCGGACAGCAGAACTCTGAAATTATGAACACCCCCCCCCATTTTACTTAACGTCACCCAGTGACTACTCTGTGGAGGTGTTTCCGACTAACACGTTATTCTGTTTCACGGCCAAATTGCCCAAGGTCATTCAATTTGATCACGAAGCCCATTGGGAGGTGGCTTTGGTAGAAATCATTCACCCTACATAAGCCTTAAATGTCCTTTCAAACCAAAATGTTTTTACGGTCGAAGTTCATGAGAAGCAAGTGCAAAAGTACTTGAATAACAATGAAGATTATAAAAATGAAAACACAGAACTCACAAACTCAAAAGTGGACCTATAACTTGATGATTCCCCCAGGCTATTATTTTAGCGAGCAATATTTGGTGAGCAAGATTGCTAGCAGGTTTAATGTCGTGTTTGGCAAAGCTTTGGAGAGTGTCAGAAAAAGTTTCACCATTGAGTACTATAAAGTTTCTCGTCGTTTACTGATAAATGTTTCGGAGGAAAAACTGTTGTCTATTTTATTTTGTCATGAATTGCTTGACATTTTGGATGGGGACGTTGAGATGAGGATGGCGATGTTCAAGAAAAACGAATTACCAGTAATTTCCGACAACAATTGTTTTACCAAGTTTTTTCGTTCCCCGGAAGAATTTAACCAAGGACTCAATTTGATTTTTATGTACTCCGATGTGTTGGAGTACAACGTGGTGGGACACACCTCCGTACCTTTACCTGTTTCTCATTCCTTTAAAAGTGGAATCTGCCACGAACGCTGGCGAAGAAGGTGGAAACACCTATCACGTTCACAGCGAATTTGTACATCCTCACTATTTACCTGTCAGTAAGCCGTATTCCGAAATTGTCACCATTACTATAAAAGGAGATCTGGGACAAAATATTCCATTCAACAAAGAGAAGTAACGCTGACTGTCCATTGTTTAGGAGATATGCTAAAATTGGCCTTTCCTTCGGTTTCTCCTGTTTTGAAACAGATGGTAACACGAGGATTGCACGCCTTGAAAGATGCTGCTTTGACGCACGGCAAAGAATTTATCCAAAATGTAATCACCGACAAACAAAACTCCAAAGAACCTTTCTTGACAGCAGGCAAATGTGTCTTGCTTCAAACGGACAGAGACATTTTGGGCCGAAGAAAACTTCTATAAATGCCCTGGACGCTGACGAGTCAGTCATTCCTGCTTCCCTGACGCCACCGAAAGTACAAGGCAGAAAGAGACGACGAAAACACCCATTCAGAGGTCTTCACACTCCTAGAGCTAGAAAGACTAAGTAAAGAATAACTGTCCGAGCCTTATACGTTTATCATTATTAAAAAAATATAACAGAGTGCGAAAGAAAGAAAATGATGAACAGAGAATCTTGCGACTGTTCCAAGTCGGAACTAGATATGTGTGCCATGCCACCAACCATGATGACGATGCAGGAATCAAAATAGGTCGAATTTAATCTCGTCTCTACTGTCAAGGACTCATGACCCAGCGAATTCGAAATAAAAGGACAGCCCGAAGATTACATTGATCTGAATAGCAGTTACTTGTACTTGATATTAAAAGTGATCGACACAACGACGGACGGTCCCAATCTAAAGGACGACGACAAAGTAGCCCCCGACAACAATTTCATGCCTTCCTTGTTCATTGGAGTGTATTTGCACTTAGATAACAAAATGGTCAGTAGCAGCAAGGATATTTACCTTTACCGAGCGTACCTGGAACATCTCTTGACGTATGGAAAAGAAACCAAGAACGTCCATCGAGATGCTTGCGTGGTATGGAAACCTGACACCGCAGGCAAATTCAAGGAAAC
The DNA here is from genome assembly GCA_028554795.2 of Sinohyriopsis cumingii. Lineage (NCBI taxonomy): Eukaryota > Metazoa > Mollusca > Bivalvia > Unionida > Unionidae > Sinohyriopsis > Sinohyriopsis cumingii. The sequence goes on from CM068829.1 coordinate 119,758,015, forward strand.
CGAAACGAATCCAAAGAAATTCAACAATAAGGGATTTGTAGAACGAAAAAACAAATCAAAGGACCCAACAAAAATTAAGAACTGATGGCTCGTTTGCATGTAGACATGTGGTTGCAAGAGAAGTATTTGCTGAACGGAGTGGATGTCCACCTAAGACTGAATCGTAGCAGTGCCTCTTTCCATTTGATAGCTGAGTCTGCCTATTTCAAAACAGTCATTCAAGAAACTTGACTCTACGTACGACGTGTGGCAGTGTTACCTAAAGTGGGAATTTACATCAGTCACTTTTTGAGCAGAACGACTGCCAAGTATCCGATACGACTCGTGTAAGTGAAAACTTGTACCATTCCACCTGGACATCAATCGATGATCGAAGATCATTTGTTCCAAGGACATTTACTCAAACGTTTGATCATTTGTATCGTCAAAAATACAGCCTTCAGTGGAACCTTCCAGGAAAATCTTATTGAGTTTCAGCGCTACAACGCGTCCAAGATCAAAGTCAGTCGAGACAGACAGAATATTGTGTACCAGGCCTTTCAAACCTGACTTTAATGCCGAGAAAAATTATTTGAGATCGTACTTGTCCCTGTACGAAACTACGGGACAGTTAGGAACCAACACCAGACACGGCATTACGTACGAGGATTATGCAGAAGTTTACACTTTGTGGGCCTTTGATTTCACCCCATGCTAAGGCAGCGACGATGAACATTTCCACCATATAAAATCCGGCCAAATTCGTGTGGAACTTCAGTTTGTAAAGCTAATACCGGTAAACAGCACGATGAACATCATCTTGTGTGCCGAATTCGACAATACAATATAAATCAACAGTTTGAGAGAAGTCATTCTATAAATTTATTAGAAACGATGGAAGACACTTATCCGTCTTTGAATGGTGAAGAATCTGTGAAAATGGAATGGGAGGATACCGTGGACGCAGAACCCAAAGACAAAGACGAAGAGGAGGTGGTGGTCATGTGGAGATGTCCTGAATAAGAACATCATTTTGCCAAACACCTGGCGAATAAAATTACGGAATTAATCAAAAAAGTTGTTATGGATGTCAAAATGATCATCCAAGTCAAATTCAACATGACAAAGGTGTGATACTGAGTCAAGAAGAAAAATTTGACGAATATATGGAGGAAGCTTGGGGCCGTATCTTGGACTAAGCAGTGTTTCATCAGTGGTATAAAGACTTGCGTGATCATTCTTCCCCTCCATTGGCTGCTCTGGAGAATCATCGCATCGAAGCTCTCTTGGCCCAGAGTACGAAGACAGAGCTAGTAGACGTTTGCTAGTCAGAGATCTTCAAGCACAAAGTAAGGATTGAATTGATGACTTATCTTTACCAGTGAAAAAAACAAGCAAAACAAAGGAAACATTTTTATTTTTTGAACAACAGTTCATACACTTGAAATCCAGTGGTATGTGGTAAGATGAACTGCATCATCGCAAACATCAAGCGCATCAAGCTTATGTCATCAATACGAACAACGGTCATCTTAGAGGAACCCACTGGATAGCCATCAACTTCCATAAAGAGGGTTGTGTCGAGTATTTTGATTCCTATGGATTCCCAACTTAGGAAGACAACATCATCGACTTTATGAGAAGAAATGCACAGACTACTAGATTCAATATTGTGAAATTTCAAGGCACAGAGCAAATGGTGTTTGGACAATATTGTATGTATTTTCTTCATCAACGCAGTCTTGAATATTCTTTAGAGCTTTTAGTGACTTATTTTGATCGTCACTCTTCTAGAAACGATGACAAAGCAGACAGATGGTTTTGTGACCATTATGGCTATATTTTGTCTTTAGCTAGAAAACGTAGAGTACATCAATGGCACAACGACTTCCATTCGTGGAAGTATCACTTTACTTCACAACGTAGTCAAACTTATCAAAAAATCTGTTTGTTTATTGTTAATTATTAGTTGCTTGTTGTTTGAATAAATGTGTATGTCATTTGTTTTCAATTTGCATCATTATACATGCTCTTTGACTTCTCTATATCCCTCTCCCTAAAACAAAAATGATCGTAAGAAAAGTGGACAGAGAAGTACAGAATTCAGAAGCAACGAGAGCAGAAAGAGCAGTATCAAAAGCAGCAGCAACAACACCAATAGGTTTATATGTGGAGTAGTGTGATATAAACACTCACTCCTTTCCTAATGTGTTTGTGTGTGTGTGTGCTTGTGTGTTTGTATGCATTCTCGTACGTTTATGTGATTAGTAGAGTGTGTGCTTTTTTCCCATTCCCTTCCGTGTGAATAGTAGAGTGTGTGTTTGTATGCGTTCGCGTACGTTTGTGTGGATAGTAGATATTGTGTTTGTTTTTTCTCATTCCCATGTGTGGACATTATATTTGTTGGGTTTTTCTCTCCCTTCTTTTATGTGGATAGTATATTGTTGGTGTTTGTTTTTTTTTGTTTTTTTTGTTTTTTCTTCCCGTGTGTGGATAGTATATTTGGTGTTTGCTTTTCTCATTCCCGTGTATGGATAGTAGAGTGTGTGTTTGTATGCATTCGCGTACGTTTGCGTTAATAGTAGATATTGTGTTTGTTTTTTTGTTTTTTTTCTCCTTCCCGTATGTGGATAGTATACTGGTGTTTGTGGATAGTATATAATAGTTTTTCTTCCCTTCTCAGTAGATAGTAGTTAGTTAGTTAATTGAATTAAAGTGGCTTACGCACAAATGTGCACGTGCCTCTGGTTTATTCGTGCACCGCAGGATGATAATTGATCCTAAGGGAAGGAATCAGTGCCTCATCCCTCAGGCTTTTATGCCCTCAAGGAGTGCTGTTAATTTAGCCGTCAGCTAGCGAAACATGATGTTACATGCTAGCTGAATGGAAGGCTAGCATTTGTGGGAATAGACCCAGCACGCACTTATGTATAATATTTCTGCTTTACTTGATTGGATGAATGGGAATGGTACCTACATTCACTCTTATTGAAATGAGTTTAGTTGGAACATTTATGCGCGTATTGCACGCTGGAATTGTATCCGGCCGAGGGAAGGGAGGAAAGGCGCGGGAAGGCCGATGTCTGTCCACAGTAGGTGTCTGCTGGATCCAGGTTGGTGTCCCAAGGTATATTTCGAATTTCGATTTATTCATATTATTTGCCAAAAGAGAAACTGTAGATATTAGATAATATGTGAAGTAAGTGTAAGAAATGTTTTCCTTCACGTACGTGATTGACAAATATAATGTCGAGAGTTTGTCATTCGGGCAATCAACTAGCTGACACTCATATGAACGCTAGTAACTCCCCATTAGAAAAAGGGCAACTGGACACTAGTTTTATCAATCAAACAAATCCAACACACAAAAAAAAAACAATTTTCACAAGCAGCTCCATTTTATTGAGTGCGGCCATGAATGACCGAAACCCAGAATCCCCTATAACCTTTAAAGCTCCCAACCCGACCTACGAATATGAGGACTTAAATGACACTATACCCACACTGTGTGGAAAACATGACCACAAACTCCCCCCACATTGGAACAACACATAAACACTAAAACAACTCCATTACCAGCGAACAAAGTGCGCGAAATAACCAACTGAAACTACCAATTGGACTCCAAATAAGCAAAGAACCAAAAGCTGCCATTACTCCACCTCAACACAATAACCAAGTCAAGATAGTGCGAACAACTCAGTCCAAATGAAATATCCCCAACCAACATAAATCAACAAAATACCGCCCACCCCCCACCCCCCACAACGCAACAAAACCCACTAATACTGATAAACAGGATGCCCCCAAGAAAAAACAAAAAGAAAGAATTCGCAATAGTCATATTCCTGGCCCCTCAGGAATCACTTCAGGGAGTAAAGCTAACAATCAACTAAATAAAAATCTACAACATCTGACCACCTTTCCAATAAAGACAGCCACAATGACAAAATTACCAACATAGGGAAAGGTAAGCTTCCCATTAAAACTAAAACAACAACCACCCCAATTCAAGACACAAGGGCAAACAACTCCAACCACAATAACCAGGAAACAAAACCCAAATACCACTCACTTGAACATACTCTATAAATCAGTAGCAGGGACAAATAACTACTTCACCTAAGCATCAGCTGTATCGTAGGAGCTCTGTGGGCAATTCATACTAAGAATACCAAAAACCGATTATCTAATTGGCCAATGCAGCACACTCAGCCAAGTGCTAAAATTCCTACAACTAGAAAACCTATGAGTAGTAAAGTGGGTCACCCTAGCGTCAATGAGCATTAGCATTACAGACCCCCCCCCCCCGGGTCACTCTAGCGTCAAGGGAAAATTAACATGGAGAAAAATCGTGGGTCACTCTAGCGTCAAAGGGAATTTAACATGGAGAAAAAACCCTGGGTCACTCTAGCGTCAAGGGGAATTTAACATGGAGAAAAAACCCTGGGTCACTCTAGCGTCAAGAGGAATTGAATATGGAGAAAAAATCTTGGGACTGTCTAGCGTCAAGGTAAATTGAATATGGGATTTTTTAAAAAAAAAAAAATAAAAAAAAAAATTTTTACAAAAAGGGGTAGGCAATTGAAAGTCATTCTCTTTTCGAGAAATATGGGTGGCCCTGAAAAGGGCCTTTGGTTTTTCTTCTTCTTCTGCTTCTAATTTCTTCTTTTTCTCAACCAACTTCTTATTTTCTCTCCTATACTCTTTCTCTTCTTTTCTTTCTTTTTTTTTCTCCACCTCTTCTTTCTTCTTCTCTTCCTCCTCTTCTTTCTTCCTCTTCTCATTTTCTTCTTCTTTTTCAATTTTTTCATTCCATTCTCTTATCCGTATCCTTTCCTCTTCATCCTCCTTCTCCTCCTTTATCTCTTTCATGACCCACTTATTATGTCCTTTACTTTTCTTAAATTGTTGATCTCCATCTTTACTCGATGGGGACTATAGGAATAGTGGTCTTCATTGAGTCTCACTAACATCTGCTCCATCATTCCTAAATTGTCCAAAACGTCTTGTAATTTTTGCATTTTGTCAAGGTGGTTCGAAGCCATCTTCTTTTTTATTCTTTGTAGAATGGTTTGAACGACGAATACTGTGTGTTCTTATACGAAAAGCGCGGACGTGAAGGAAAACATCCCCTAAAACATAAAATTGATCTTACCTAGATCATGACCAAACAACGCGCGGACGTGAAGGAAAACATCCCCACTTTCTCATTTCATATAATAAAACCCAAACTATACTCTCCACATACGCTAAGAAACAATAAATAAACCCATAATCTACTATTCACGCTAACTTACGTGAGCAGTTACAAACACAAACACTTACACTCACACTATAAAAAAAGAGTCTTTGTTTATATTCACACTACTCTACCTACACACATTGGCAAATTAATGGTTATTTCTTTTCTTGAGTATTGGGTAGCCCTGAAAAGGGCTGGGGTTTTTTTTTTTGGAACTTCATGGACACCTGGTTAATGATGGTACCTTCTAGGCCTGGCGCCACATACACATCTTGTTCTCCAGTTGCTTTTTACTTTTTTTGGGGAGAGAGCAGAGGCGGGATAAATAGCTTCAGAATCCCAATTTTCTGTTTCTGGGATTCTGAAATTTCTTCTCTCCTTTTCCTCCTCTTCTTTGTTTCTTCTTTCCTCCTCCTCTCTCATCCTTCCCTCTTCGACAATGGCCTCCGCGGCCAGTTCGTTCAACAGGCGCCTGGCATATTCCAGATGCACATGAAGTTCCAACAGTTTCGCTAGTCTGGTGTTCATTCTCGTGTTGATCAATCAACAAGGGTAGCTGGACTGCCGAACGAGTTTCAATTTATAGTGAAAGCGCGGACGTGAAGGAAAACATCCCCCTAAAAACATAAAATTGATCTTACCTAGATCATGACCAAAAAACAACGTGCGGACCTAAAAGAAACACTCACTTTTTATACTTCCCATCACTATTCTAAAAAAAAAAATCATTAATCACTTCAATATACTATCCACATACGCAAAGTAATCTAACCTTAAGTCTACTCTCCCCACACCTCAAACACCAAAAAAAAATAAAAATACATGATCTTAATCTACTATCCACACCAACGTACGTGAGCACTTACTAACACACAATCCTATACACAAACACATACCCTCACACTATACAAAAGAGTTAGTGTTTATATTCACACTACTCTACCTACACACATTGGCAAATTGATGGTTATTTCTTTTCTAGAGTATTGGGGGTAGCCCTGAAAAGGGCTGTTTTTTTGTTTGCTATGGCAATATTTTAGTTTCTAAGAATGAGTCGTCCTCTGAGGATAGACTTTCTGACGATAGGTCTGCTTCTTCGGAAAGAGAAGAAGAACTCTTTGGTGTCGATACGACAATCGACAAAGCCTCTGTCAGGTTCAGGTTGCTGCTGTTGTTGTTGTTGTTGTTGTTGTTGTTGCTGCTGCTGCTGTCTCTGAAGTCTGTACTTCTCTGTCCATTCTTCTTTCTCCCTGTTCACTTCTTCTCTGAAGAGCTCTTCTATCAGGTCTTCAGTGACTTTTAACTTTCTCACATTCTCTATCTCTTCTGGCTTCGGTATCAGACTGTGTCTGACCCTATGCAAATTCACGTAGGCTTCGTTTAGCTTAGCTAGTTTGGAGCACATCTTCGTAGGAGGATGAGTCGACAGTGGATGGTTAGACTGGAAACTGCCCCGGTTCTTAAAGTCGAAGCGCGGACGTGAAGGAAAACATCCCCCACACGGTTTTCGAGACGCAACGTTCAATGAGTGTCATGAGAGGGATAGAGAGAAGTCAAAGAGCATCAATCAAACATTCTTATAGCCAAACAAACCACAAAGGCATTTTTTTTTTCAAAACACAACATTTTTTATTCAAAAATCACTTAACACTAACCAACAACTCTAACATTTTTTTAACAATAATCCAACACTATAAAACATTTTTTTTAAAAATGACAAACATTTTTTTCTCAATTCACACTCTACTTTAAACAGGGCTGACAACGTTGTGCATGAAATTGTGATTTCCACTGTTGGAAGTCATTAGGCCATTGATGGACACTACGTTTCCTAGCTTGAGACAAAAGATAAGCATAATGGTCACAAAACCATCGATCTACTTTCACATCATTTCTAGAAGAAGAACGAGGATCAAAATGAGTCACTAAATGTTCTAAGGAATAGCCCAGGCTGCGATGATGCAGAAAATACACACAATATTGTCCACACACCAAGGAATATGTGCCTTGTAATTTCACATTATTGAATCGGGTGGTCTGAGCATTTCTTCTCATAAAGTCGATGATATCGTCTTCCAAAGGAGGCAATCCGTACGAATCGAAATATTCCACACATCCTTCTTGAGGAAAGTAAACGGCTACCCAGTGGGTTCCTGGGAGATGACTGTCGTCCGTGTTGATCACGTAAGCTAGATGGTCTTGAGGTTTGCGATGAGGGAGTTCATCTTTAGCACAGACGACAGGATTCCAAGAAGCCGTATACGAACTGTGGTTCAAAAGGTAATAAAGTTCCCAGGTATCCATTTGTGTGTTGTTTTTTCTTCTTCACAGGTAATAATAAGTCATCAATTCGATCCTGACTTTTTGCTTGAAAATGTCTGACAAATAACCGTTTCTTCGCTTCGTCTCCTCACTCTGATTCAGGAGAGCTTCGATACGATGGATCTCTTGAGTGGTTAATGGTGGACAAGAATGTTCACGCAAGTCTTTATACCACTGATGCAACACGACTTCGTCCGAGATGAGACTCCAAGCTTCGTCCAGATACTCGTCCAATTTTTCTTCTTGACTCAGCATTGGGCATTTATCGTGTTGAATTTGACTGGGATGATCGTTTTGACATCCATAACACTCTTTTTTGATCAATTCCGTCATTTTTTCGACCAAGTGTTTGGCAAAACAGGAGACTAAATGGGCTTCTTGTTCTGGCCATCTTGACTTCATCATGATAACTTCTTCGTCTTTGTCTTGAGATTCTTCTTCCCCGGTCTCCTCACATTCCATCTTCAAAGTTTCTCCACTAGGCAAAGAAGGATAACAGTCTTCCATGGTTTCTAGTAATCTAGAATAACTTCTCTGAAACTGTTGATTTCTATGGTATTATCGAATTCGGCATACAGGATGACGTTCAACGTTACATCATCATCACAGATTCGGTTTCCAAACTGAATTTCCACACGAATCTGGCCGGATTTTATAGGGTGGAAATGTCCCTCGTCGCTGCCTTGGTCTGGAGTGAAATCGAAAGCCCACAAAGCGTAGCCTCCTGCGTAATCTTCGTACGTAATGCCGTGACTGGTGTTGGTTCCTAACTGTCCAGTGGCTTCGTACAGGGACAAGTACGATCTCAAGTAATTCTTCTTCTCAAAGTCAGGCTCAAAAGGTCGGGTACACAAGGTCTTACCATCGCGACTGACTTCAATCTTGGACACGTTGAAGTTTCGAAAGTTGAAAGGATTTTTAGCGATAGCTCCGTTGAAGGCTTCATTCGCGACCATACCAAGGATTAAACGTTTGGGTAGCTGTCCTTGGAACAGATGATCTTGGATCATGGATCGCTGTCCCTTGGGAATGGTGAAGGTTTTCACTTCCACGCGTCGGATCGGATACTTGGCGGTCGTTCTGCTCAACGTCTGACTGATGTCGTTTCCCACTTTAGGTAACACTTCCACACGGCGTACGTAGAGTCTGGCTTCTTGGATTTTGGTTTTGTAGTTGTCAGCATTAGCCAATAAATGGAAAGCGGCACTGCTACGATTCAGTCTCAGGCGGACATCCACCCCGTTCAGCAAATACTTTTCTTGCAACCACATGTCCAAATGCAAACGATCCATCAGTTCTAAACTCTGTCCGTCTTTGATTCTGTCTCTTCGTTCTACAAATCCCGCATTGTGGTCTTTGGTTGTATTAATTTCGAATTCTTCAAACTGGTTTGCATCGTCAGCTTCCCATACTACACAGGCATTGAGATGAGTGTTCTTGGCGTCTATTCCGTACGTCAAGAGATTTTCCAGGTAGGCACGATAAGGGTAAGTATCCATGCTGCTACTGACTAGTTTGTTATTCAAGTACAAGTCTACTCCACTGAACAAGGAATGCATGAAATTGTTGACGGGAACTACTGCTTCATCGTCTATAGCATTTCCATCCTTATCTTGAACTTTCAGGTACAAATAACTGCTATTCAGATCAATGTAATCTTCGGGCTGTCCTTTAATTTCAAACTCGATGGGAGCGGAATCGGTCAATGAGGAGACGGGATGAAATTCCACCCATTGGGATTCTTGCATGGTCATCATGGTGGGTGGCATGGCAAACAGATCCAGTTCCGACTTGGAACAGGCGCAAGACTCTCGATGCATCATTATTTTCTCTTTCTCAATAATCGAAAACGTCTAAGTCTCGAACGGTTCTTCTTTTCTTGGCCTTTCTAGCTTGAAGTCTGGTGAAAGGGTGTTTTCTTCGTCGTCTCTTTCTGCCTTGTCCTTGCTGAATGCCTGACTCGGTAGCGTGCAGGGCATTTATAGGTGTGTCTCGTTGGCCCAAAAAGTCTTTGCCTCTTTGCAGCAAGACATTATTGCCTGCCCTCATGAAAGCTTCTTTAGGGTTTTGTTTGTCGATGATGACATTTTGGAGAAATTCTTTGCCTTGCGTCAGTGCCGCATCTTTCAAGGCGTGCAATCCGCGTGTCACCATCGGTTTCAACACCAGGGCCACCGAACGAAAGGCCGATTTTAACATATCTCCTAAACCGTGTCCTCGCTGTCGAGCAACCCCTCGGTACACTGGATACATGACTTACGAGTCGTGAGAGAACCGTTTTCGAAAATGGAGTTTCACCGTGACTTTTCCTTTGGTGAATGGAATATTTTGTCCCAAATCTCCTTTTATAGCAATGTTGACCTTGTCCAAATACGACTTGCTGACAGGCAAATAGTGAGGATGTACAAATTCGCGGTGGACGTGGTAAGTGTTCCACCTTCCTCGTCAGCATTCGTGGCAGAATCCACTTTGAAAGGAATGACACGCAGTAACGGCACGGAGGTGTGTCCCACCACGTTGTACTCCACCACATCGGAGTACACGAAGATCAAATTCAGTCCTTGATTCAGTTCTACTGGGGTACGAAGTAACTTGCTAAAAGACTCGTTGTCATAAACGATGGGTAATTCGTTTTTCTTCATCATGGTCATTCTCATGTTCATGTCTCCGCCCAACATGTGAAACAATTCTGGACAAAATAAGAAAGACATGATTTTACCCCCATCAGGAAATTTTATCAGGAAGCGACGAGCTATTTTGTGGTATTCCAGGGTGACACTTTTTTGGCAATCTCCAAAGCTTTCAGAAACACGCCATTGAACCTGGTGGCTATGGTGTTGACCAAATGTTGACCGCTAAAATAATAACCTGGGGGAATGAACAAGTGATAGGTGGTGTACTTTTGATTTTGTGAACGGGTTTTCTTGTCATATTTGACATTGCCATCCAACCACTGTTGCATTTGTTCGTCATGAACTTCCACATCAAATTTATTTTGATTGGGAAGGACATTGAGGACTTGGGTCGGGTGAATGATTTCCACTAAAGCCACTTCCCAATGGGCTTCGTGATCTAAGGGGATGGCCTGAGGTAATTTGGCTGTGTAACAGCACAACGTGTTGTGGGGAAACACCTCCATGGAACTGTCACTGGGTAAGGTTAAGTAAAATTGGTTTTGGTGACTCATAATTCCAGAGTTCTGTGGCTGTCCGAGGGGTTACTGGACGTCAGAGGCGTGTCTCCGCCCAAAATGGGGTTCTGGTTGTGGTTGGAGTGGTGACTGGCACTGGCACTGGACACAAGGTTCCCGTGGTTCCCGTGGTTCCCGATCGAGGTGAATTTCAGGGAGGGATTAGGAAGCAGGTAACCGATGCAACTGCTCAATAAAATGGTCCACAATTGTTTGTCTCCTTGTTGCAAACTCAAATTGGCAATGGTTGCCCCGATGACACAATACACCACGAAGATTTGGCAGAAAAAGACGATTTGCGTTTTAGACACACGTTCTCCACACCACACCCACAAGGGTTGTTTTTGTAAATCTTGCACAGAAGAACTAGGTGAAGGAGTGGTCGACGTAGCTGCGTCTGTGTGAAAGGGCATGATGGTCACTTCTTTTTATAGTCGATGACTTGCGAAGCGTCGATCCAAGAATCAAAACTGGGTGGATATCCTTTCCAACGTACTTTGACTTCTTTGACACGTCGTTTGCCCACTTTACGGGTTCTGCGTTCGAGAATGCTTTCGATGTCGTACACGTCGTCTTCTTTTTTGGTGACACATTGTAACTCGGGCAAATAAAACGTTCCTTTGAGCACTTCTCCGTTCATGTCTTCCAATTTATAGACGGTAGGATGACGGCCATGCACTCGTCCAGTGACGCGAAACAATTCGGTCGTCCAGTTAGGCAAGTAACCTTTGTCGAAAGTGCGTTTGGTTTTGCCAATGCGCACCCAATCTCCTACGGTCAACTGTCCACTTTTCTTAGGGACAGCCCTCGTCGGGGACGTACCAAACAGGCGCTCAAACACGGGCACTTCGTTGTCGGGAGTCACTTCTTGCGGGGCACGTCCGATGCTTCGATGGTAAGATTGGTTGTACGCTTGTAACAGGTGCGGTAAGATGTCGATGTACTTCAGAGTGTGGTGATGCGTAAAATATTTCCACATGCGTTCTTTCAAAGTACGTTGAAAACGTTCCACGATGCTGGCTTTGGTTTCGGGATTCTCGGTGGTAAAAAAATGAATGTCACGTTTCTTTAATTCTTTTTGGAAAGCTTGGTTCAGAAATTCGGTGCCTTTGTCCGTTTGCCATCGAAGAGGGTGACGACCGCTTTGTTTCAACACCCGTTGCAGGGCTCGCACTAACTCGCTGCTCGATTTGGAAGTCAAGGGCACGACCCAGGCAAATTTGGAAAAGACGTCGATGACACAAAACAAATATTTGTAGCCACGATTATAGCTGGCCAAATGAGAGACATCGGCTAAATCGGCTTGCCATTGATGATCGATGCCTTCCACTTGGGTGCGACTTCTGGCAAACTTGCGTCGAATGGGTTTGTGTAAAGTGTAGGTAGCTTGTTCTTGTAACCATCGTTGCACTTGAGGTAAACGGAGACTTTTCAGTCGCGTTTTTGGCAGCACGATACAATTTTTGAACTCCTGCGTAACCTGCAGGATGCGAGGGATCGTAGTAAATGCTGGCTAAGACTTTTTCCATTTTTTATTTTTTTGTGTTGGTTGGTGTGTTAATAAGGCACCCACTCTTGGAGGATGCTACTCTTTTTCTCTTGGTGTATTTTCTTGGATTGCAATGCTTTGCGTGTGCGACCGGCAATAGGTGTTGAAGAGGAGGATGTCTGAGCGGGGGATATCGGTTCTTGTTTCACTTCTGTCTTCACTTCTGTCTTCACTTTCTTTTTCTCTTGTGATGAAGAAGGGGTGACCATCATCTTTTTAATCCATCCAATTCTGGAGGTAGGTGGTGTTGTTAACTCGCGTACTTTTTCTGGTGGAGTTTGAAACCCTTCTTCTTCTCCTCCTTTTTCTGTCTTGGCCACTGGTAGTGGTGGTACTGGTACTGGTACTGGTACTGGTGATGGTGCTGGACTTTTCATCAAGGTCTTAAAATCTTTCAGAATGGGTAGAGCTGTTTCGTCTAAAGCTTTCTGGTGAAAGAGTTGCAGTCGTTGCAAGAGTTGACCGTACTTTTGCGATTTTTCTGTTTCGGACAAATCTTGGCGATCCATCAAGGACTGCAATTCGTGTTGTAACTGGGACATCTCGCTCAAATTGGGATTGGGAGGTAAATGCGGGGTGCGTTGTTCTTGCCACCGATGGTATTCCATCCATCGTTTGTAAGGCACTAAAGCCAGTTTTCGTCCTTCCATGGGGTTGTCAGGGGTCGATTCTGAGATCTTGGGACTTCCGAGGCCTTTTTATCTTGCTCCCATCAGTCCTCCCAACATGGTTCCCAAGACTCCTTTCAGTATGGGACCTAACAAGAGGGGTAAAATGCCTCCACGTTGGACCAACATCTTCTTTTTTTGACGAATGGGAATTTTCTTTTGAACCATTTGGCGAAGAACGTGACGATGTTTGCCTAAGCATTGTTTCTGGTGTTTGGACAAAGGGATCGTGCCTTTCAAGACGTTCAAACAACATTCGCACACGGTATCGATGACCTCTTTGGAGGCCGATTGAATGAGTTTTTTTCGTAGAGGTGGAGAAGCTTTGGACAGGACAGATAACATATCCCCATGTTTGACTAAACGTGGTGGTAGTCCTTTCCTTTTTCTTTCCTTGGGGTTTTCTGGAGGGTGACATCTTTGAGTCTTCAGGAGCACCAAAAACACTGATACCCCGACTTGGTCACAGGCCTTTTTTATACTGGAACGCGTCGCCACTGATTGTCTTTACGTCGTATTAGTTTGAGGACAGGCATGACACGTCGTGCAGGGGTACGCAAGGGACTAAATCGAGCCAGTTCTTGCTTGGACAAATCCAGTAAACTTTGTAACATGCCCGATCTTTCTTGAACTTTGATTTTGGGAGAAGGTACTTTGTGAGCAGCAGCCACTGCCACTAAATTGGAGTGTCCTGCCACTGGGGAAGTTCTTTTTGGGGTCATCAACGGAGAAGTTCTTGGTGTAATCAACGTCTCCAAGTACTCTTCAGTTCTTGGTGTCATCAACGGAGAAGTGGATGAACGTGAGGATGCCGGAGACGCAGTCACTGGTTTGCGAGTGTAAAGTTGCGTCCTGGCCGAAGTGCCTCTCTTGCGACTAGTTTTCTTCTGTGGACTTTTCTTTTTCTGGGGACTTTTTCTCTGTTTCTTTTTCTGGGGGCTTCTTTTCTTTTTCCGGGGTGGTGTCTGGTAAGAGGAGGGTCCCGCCACTGGAGAAGTTCTCCTTGGGTACCTGGTCTTTTTCTTTTTCTTCTTGGGGCTTCGTTAGACTTTTTTCTTGGGTATAACTTTGGGGGCATTAGGATCCCATCTTAAGAGAGAGCGAATGATGACCCCTCCTAGAGTACCGCTCCCTCCAGGTCTCAAAATGATTTGTTTTTTGGTTTGAGTGTCGATGCGGGGATCGGCCAGTTGGACCAAAGCGACTTTGTTTCGATCGAAAAAGCGTTTGGTTTGATCAGGAATCTGAATGATTCCTTGGAGTATTTGACGTGCCGTCACCGTGAACCATCGTAAGACTTCTTTGAGACTAGCTTCTAAGACACGAGCTCGTATTTGTGGATTTTTTCTCGATTGATGCCATACAAGGCACGAATCAATTTGACGGGAAGATGCGACTGAAGGGACGTCATGTTGACGTTGTGTGAGACAGACGAAAAAGGGTCTGAGGTTTTTATAGATTTTTTTATGTGGAGTGAAATTAAGTCGAGGACGGAGACGTGTACAGGACAGGCCCTCCGTCTTGGCACCAGTGGTGAAACAAGTGGGTACGAAATCGCAAATCCTCGGGGGTTGTAGGTTTCAAATCGACGAGTAAATAGGCGTGTGGAGTTTGAGTGGCATCGTCGTACGCCTGAGTCAGCCAAGGCGTTCCTAACTGTTTGGCTAAGACTTGCACTTGCGATTTATCTCGAGGGCTTTTAAACAAGACCACGTAATGCGCATTGAGACTGATGGTGCGATGGGCTTTACTTTGTTGAAACAAATTTTGGGTGATGTAAACGACACTGGCATTACGGTGATGCCCTTTGCGCGTGAACCACAGTTTAATTTCTTCTTCGTCTTCTCCTAACATGTCGTCGAAAATGACCAAATGGGTTTGACGGGAGTCAGAGACGATGCCATCGTCTTCTTTAGGAATGCCTTCCACAAACACGATGGAATCGCCTTGACTTTCTCGCAAGAGGCTGTACGCCGATTGCCACTCTTTGTAACACCACACGATCCGCTGAGGTGGTCGATCGATCAAATGATGTTTATGTTCGATCAAACGTTTGACGCATTCGGTTTTGCCTGAACCGCTAGGTCCAGCAATGAGCATGTTAAAGGGATGGCGAAGATACAAAGCCTCCCAACTGGCACGATCTAAGTGTTCGTCGATGACTTTGACAGTAGAGGAAGAGGGAGCAGAGACAGAAGAGGTAGCCATAGTGTGAGAAATGTCACTTGTGACACGAAAACAAACAAGACAAGAGTTTATATACTTTTTTCAGAACACGTTTATTGAATGTTTCAAACATGAATACGAAAGACAAAAATACATAAAAGCCAAAGGCTTAAGTATAAGGATAAAAGGCACATGATAACCATTAACGTGGAATAAACACAAGTGTCTGTACAACATGTTTTGGGTAATGTTCTAACCAGTTCTATAGTAGGGGGTAAGGTCACACAAGTGTCCTCCCGAAAGGGTCTTTCAGGCCTGTCCACGACAGTCCTGTCCTGGGTGACGGGTTCTTCTGGCACCGTCACTAACACGGGTTGAAAAGTAACTTTTTTCCTTGAACAACTCTCGTGCATACTGGGCCACTTCTTTGGTCCAAGCCTCAAAATCCCATTCTTTCCAGGCACGGACATCTGTCCAGTGGGGATGTAAGTCACAAGCTACACACACATCGTCATACACGTCTTGGGTAGCTAAAAGTTGACGAATCTTTTTTTCCTGTTGAGGTCGAGAAGGATCCAGATGAAACCGCAAGGCTTTGAGCAAAAGGAGTCTTTCGTGACCATTTAAGGCCATTGAGGTGGTAAGTACTGATCGTAAAGAGTCCACAAAGAATCGGCTGGTAAACGAAATCCCAGAAAACAAGTCACTAAGACACACACCACTTGTCAACCCAAATTGAATGGATACAGTTCTTGTAATAATCGATGGTAATGATCCACGGTTTGAATATGGTCATTGAGTTCCTTCCACGGAATCTGTTCAATGACATGTGACATAAGCCGTGGCATGGCAACCTGTTTTTATATTCTCTTTTTTTCGGATGCAATGCACGTACTTTCTAGCCAGAGATCTTCGTTCTCCAGTAGGGAATCTAAATCTTGCATACTGTAACCGAAACGTCAGAGTTCGTTTAGAAGTTTCCTCTTCCGCTAAGTAGATTCCACGTAACAAATGTTGGTAATCCTTTAACCTGTCTTCCTCAATGCGTTGCACTAGGTGAATCTCGAAGTAACCATAATTATGAACATGTCGATCATTAGCAACCTCAAAGTTTTGAACAATGTCTGACCATTGAAACAATTTCTGACGAATCAGTCCTCTTATACCATTCAGGTACCAGTAGTTAAAGATCTGGTGACGTAACGGATGCAATTGTTCTTTACGTTTGACTTGTATTTTGACCAGCTCTCGGTAAATCCTTTCTCTCAACTCCTCAGGCAAGCCCAAAATGTTCTCTTGTAAAGTATCCATAAGTATATACGCTGTTTTTCGAATCCTTGGGTGGTGGCCAATAGCCTCGTTTACCTTTGTGCCTAATGTAATATCCACTCATAATCAGTCTTCTTGTACTTTGGAACAGAGCATAATTTAAAAACGGTTGAATAACTTTGCGTTTGCGTTTCACTTGTATTTTGATCAGTTCTCGGTAAATGCGTTCTCTCAACTCCACAGGCAAAGCACGAATGTTCTCTAGCAAAGTATCCATGAATAGGTCATACTAAATCCTCTTTGGTCTGACACAAGAAATGTACTCTTTGCACAAACATGGTTTTACTTCAGTGTCGAATTTAAATCGTTTAGTCACTAATTTACACATTACAATTCGTTCAGAAGTTTCCTCTTTCACTAAGTTGACATTGTGTTCAAGATGTTGGTAATTCGTTAACTCTTCCTCTGGAATTCGATGCAGTAAGTTTACAATGATGTATTAGATAGAATCGTCCATAACAAACCAATCCTTTTTAAAACTAGGGGATCGTTGATCAATGTCTGTCCAATGGAACACTTTCAGTTGAATCAGTCCTTGTATAGCCTTCAGGTACCAGTGGTTTAAACACCGGTGACGTAACGGATGCAATTGTTCTTTACGTTTCACTTGTATTTTGACCAGCTCTCGGTAAATGCGTTCTCTCAACTCCACAGGCAAAGCACGAATGTTCTCTTGTAAAGTATCCATGAACAGATTATGGTAAGTTACTTCAATGTCTCGGTCCCACTAAGGGTAAGTAATGACAATTCGGTGACCATCGAGCATGTTCTACGTAGGCCGAATCTTGCGGTTCCCAGTGGTGAAGTGACACACCGCAACTGAAGCACTTGACTTTATCTCCTTCGCCCAAGTAGAAAAATCCGGCTCTGGCTAATTCTTCGGGGGTCGGTCCTCCCAGATACTTAGGCCATTTTCCTTTGAACGATTGAAGACGATTTTCAAAGTCGCAGTATTCCGACACACGCACAGGAAACGAATATTCGTCTTTCACAGGTTCGTTTCGATGAGGGTTGGGTGACATGAACAGGAGTTTGGTCAGGGCTGGATGACATCCGTAGGGAGGTAGACGTGAAGGTGAACATTCCCCTTTAAAACGAAACCCAGTAAAATGTCCAAGAGGACGAGCGGCATCACTTTCGCATCCCTCAGGTTTGACACGCACAGCATCACTTTCCATGATAGGGGTAGTGACACTAATGTTCCCATGATGCTTTACGGCATCGCTAAGGTCACAACGTACAGCATCGTACCCATCGCAAGGCTCACAATCGCATTCCACTTCAGAAACCTCACACTTGAATTGTGCCTTTCTAAACAACTTGTTTTGTGTTTCTCTGAAAGTATTCATCTTGTTCGCTCGGTCTTGGTAGTCACAATGAACTATCGATCTTGCCTATGGTTCCTTTTTATATACAGAATAATACCGACGTGTCCATACGGTAAGGTGAAATGATTGGGAAGTCGAACTCGCTTCTGGTACACGATTTGATAGACTTTTTCCAAGGGCCGACTGACGATGTGGTGAGTGGGTAAACGTACAATCTTGTTCGGTTGATAGGTGGTCACTTTAAAGTTTGCATCCTCTCCCGATTGCAAGGCTTCTTTCAATACCCCAAAGTTGACCACACGACTGGTACGATAATTCAGAGTCAGTCCTTTCACTTTGCACGTCGTGTGCACTTCTCCTTATTTGTCCCGGTATTCGTAGCCGTAATTTTTGGGACCGCCACTGACGAAACTTAGAATCTTGTCGTCGGGATGTTCGTCTGTCCAGGCTCCTAAACGGTCTCCTTCGATGTTAGGGTGCTGTTGACTCGGGTGATGGATGTAAATGCAACTGTCCGTGTCAAAGTACAGGACGCGTTCCCCTAACAGTTCTAAAGCTTCGTACAATTTTAAGCGAGCATGGGCTGTCACGTAAGCCGCAATGATGACATTTCCAAAAGGGTCGTCTTGTACAAAGTCCAGATCTTCTTCGTAATTGACCAAGATCAAATCCTCACGAACGACGTCCACGTGTTTCATGTATTTGGTTTTGTCGTGAATCATTTGGAAGTAGCGGGAAGGTTCTGTCAAATACTCCGTCTTGGGTAAACACGGTCGTTGTGCCATTTTACCCCACAAGCAATTTAACATCACTTTGGCAAACGATCGCCTGCCTTCGTTTATCTCGATGTGGTCTAAAGAGATGCCTTCTTGTTCATAGTATTTCTCTTTGAATTGTATTTGGTCTTCGGGAGTGTGACACCAGGAAGGATAGCCGCTGGCTTCTTCTTTCAGTTTCAAAAAGGCATCCACGTAGTCAGCGAAAATGCCTTTCTGACTGGGATCACCCTTGTGCTATTGTTGTGTCTTGGGAAAGTGACAAATTTCGTACACTTCTAACAGTTGGTATCCCATGTCCAGAGCTTTGAACAATTCTACGCTGACCCAGGTTCCCGTCAAGGCCCGTTCTTCCTGGGTGTGCTGACAAGGCTGATCTTGGTTGCACGTTTCGGCACAAGTACGGCACAAGGGAAACATCAGTTTGCCTTGACAATGGTGAGGTAAGACGGGATGGTATAGGTTCGTGGGAGGCAAAACTTTGCACTTGATCAAGCCTTCGTATTGTCGAATGTTTTTCAGGTCGATGTGTTCCGTTAACAATTGCGGGTGCCCTACAGGAAAGCGACAATATTTGCACACGTAGGGATACAGCGAACACACGTCCAAGTATTTGATTTCTTCTCCTTTCTCTTTGTCGGCTTGGTACAGCAAACAGGTGGCATTGGTCCTTCCTCCGTACAAACTATCCCTCGGCTTCAGCGGGTCCATGAACTGGTAACTTTCCACGAGGCGTTTAAACTCGGGATCGGTTTTCATACGATGATCGTACTCGTGTTCCCACATTTCCACCACTTGGTATCCTTCCTGTTCCAACTTTAGGCGCCGCTGACAAGTGTCCTGGTACAAGTCTTCCATGGTTCGTTGTAAAAACTGATTTTTAGTGCTACGATCAGGGTAACAGACGGGACATCCGTGAGATAAGCAACCGTTAAACTCGTACACGATCTTTGGGTTTTCTAAGTCCCAGCCATCTACCGAATACGTTCCGATGGTCTTTTCACCCCCTCCGTTGCGGGCATGCTGATCCATTTGTCTTCCTTGTCGCACAAGTAATGTAACCAACGTAGGGCTTTGACCGAGTATTGACGTTTGACAAAGTTGTGCGTTTGAGGGCTGATGACAGCCACGGTGTTTTCAGGCATGAATCGTTGTCGATACACTAAGGAACACGCTTTGGCAATGGTGCAAGCTTCTTTCAAAGGATCGACCCCTCCGTGTTCCATGAACAGTTCTCAAAATTTTCCACAGCAACGCCCTAAAATGTCCACGTCGGAACGACAATACTTTAGCATTTCTTCCTGAAAGTCGAAAGGGTCTGAGGCGTGAGCCTGGTACCAAGCGTAGAAAGCTTCTCGTTGTTCGGTACGCATGTTGTCGGGGTCGTAATAATGAGCCTCAGGTAAATGGGGTAGAACGGCGTGTTGATTGGCTTCCGTATTGAAAAAGTGTGGAAAGTACCCTTTAGCCATTTCTGTCATTCCAAACGTTTTAGGCATTCGGCTCAAAGGCATGGCCAAGTAACTCATCGAATCTTTAAACTGTACTTGTCCCACTTGCATGAAAATAATTTTGGCTCCGTTCAAAGTCACTTTAGGACGCTCGGTGCCTTGTTCCGTATAGTATCTCAAAAGAAACTGTCCATCGTATTCGAAAAAAATTGTGAGCCATCACCGTGGCATGACGATGACAATCTCCGTAACGTTCGATGTCCTCTTGTTTCCACGTCTTGTCGACGGGGTCTAAGACCCATTGGGCAAAATCGGCTAACGTGTTCGGTCCCCGAAAGATTTTTTCACGTCCTCCAGGAATCTTGCTGCAGTGAGGGCAATGACTGAAAATAGGTTCTTGAATGCACTTCTCGCACGCTCGATGAGCCACGCAGAAATTAGGAATGTGAATGCCGGTCTCTTGCATGCATTCGAAATCGAAAAAGATGAAATTGCCTTTCTTCTTGTGACCATCCTCTTTCTCTGGTGGGGGTTGGTATTTGTGCACGTAGCATTGGTGTTCCAAGTCCACGATGTGGTGACAAATGTGACATTTTTTCTTTCCTCGACATACGTGTGCCTTGGCATTATTGGTAAGTATGCCTTGTCCACACGTAGGGCACAATCTCAGGAGTTGACAAGCACATTTCTTCTGTGAACCTTGCGTCTTCAAATGCTGTTGGTAACAGGTAGGGCTGACAAGCGTGCGCAGACAAGTTGAACAAGGCACTGGTCTTTCGCTCAGACAGGGTGGAGAGGCCAAACATCCTGGGCATTTCGATCCACAATGTTTGTGTTGCTCTCGATTATTATAACCACGGTCACATTTCTCATAATAATAAACATATCCCAGGAATCCGGGGATGGCGGTAATGGTATCGAAATGTTCATCGTGATAATAGACATGAATGTATTTTCCGTCCTTAAAGTCTTGGCCTCGAAACAACAGAGGTCCGCGCACTTCTTGAGGGTGCACTTTCAAGGTGTGTCGTGGAGCTAGGGCATCTTGCAATTTTTGCATCTCAGGAATGCCACAGGACGTGTCTTTGGACAGTCCGGCTTGTTGTAACAGGAGTTCTGCTTCGTTTCGTTGTTTGGCTCGGTCGGATTGTTGAATAGTTTTCCAGGTTCTTTTCCATTCTACCGTGTCGTTCTTGTTGGCATAGGTTCGTCCCACCACGATGGCACGGGCTAAACACATCTGGTCATGAGGGTTGTTAATTCGGACGAGACTTGTTTTGGTGTTGCGAAGGTCGTCCACCAATAACATCTTTTTGCGTCCGGTCCCTTGAGGAGGAGAGACGTGGGTCATGTCCAGTGTGGCTTTTCCATCGGTGATGTCAAACTGGTCATTAGATTGTTGTACGTGTTGAATCTTGTCCATGACTTTGGAAGCGGTCAATTCTGCAGGGGTGCTAAACTCGATCCAAACAAGGGATTTCAAACCGTCGTGTTGTATGGAAAGTCTCAAGCGATCGTCTTCTTTGGGTTGACAATGTCGCTTGAGTGTAGTGAGCAAAGAATCCCACACCCCAGTGAAAAACACTTCTGCTTTCTCTAACGGCACTTCAGCCTTGAAATCTTTAAACTTCACCGTGTATTTGTAAGCCGTGGTTCTAAATTTTCTAGAGGAGCGCTTTTCCGTCTCTCGACTGGAATAGTATTTTTCAGGGTTGACTAAGGGTGGCGAACTTGGTTTAGAGGGTTCGGATTCTGGTTCACTCATGTCCTCTTCAAAATCACTGGCATGAATTTGTGCCAAGATTTCAGCCCTGGTACGAGGCGATAGATCACGTTTCTGCCTCTTACTTTCTTCTTCTTCTTCTTTCTTCTCGAATGAATAGGATCGTTTCATCTTGAGTGAAAAACGTCAAATGACTCAAGTTTAAACACCATAGACTAATTTATAGTCATGGCAGACCAGCGTATATAAAAGGGTGTGTGTCTTGTCCTTTCACTATTCATTTCACTCTCAAGCTGAGCACAACGATGGAAGAGACTAGCCAAATCGAACGTTTCGTCAGAGCTTTGCGAGGGGTCATTAGAAAATTCTC
Source organism: Sinohyriopsis cumingii (assembly GCA_028554795.2). NCBI lineage: Eukaryota > Metazoa > Mollusca > Bivalvia > Unionida > Unionidae > Sinohyriopsis > Sinohyriopsis cumingii. The sequence goes on from CM068829.1 coordinate 119,780,111, forward strand.
TTCAGACCAGCCCACGGACTACTCTCCTTCCTTTCGAGATAAAAGTCAAGATACTTGCTATATCTGTCAGAAGAAAGGGCATTGGTCTTCAGAGTGTCCAGACCGTCAAAAAAGAAAAAAAAGGGCTAAAAAAGACAGAAGTCAAGATACCTGTTATTACTGTCATGAAAAAGGACATTGGTCTCCAGATTGCCCAAAATAGAAACAAGAGGAGTCAGAAGAAAAGAGGAATTCTTCAGAAGAAGAGAGGGATTCTTCAGAGGAAGAGAGGGATTCTTCAGAGGAAGAAGAGGAAGAAAGAAGACAATTCTATTTACAAGAGGCAAAGAAACAGGAGAAGAAAAGAAGAAGGGAAGAAAATGAGGAGAAAGAAGAGGAAAAGACGGTGAAGAAATTCAAAAAACAGAGAGACTAAACAAGGAGAAAGAAGAAGTAAATGAACTTTATATTAAAGTGTTCTGTTGTGAATTGGATTGTAACAATGGATAAAAGAATAAATTAATTATATAAGGTAAGTGTCTTTGAGTTATGATTTTAAAAATAAGAACGTACACTCACGCACTCATACAAAAGCACGTACTATGGGGTAAAATGGGTTGTTTTTTTGTTTTTTTGAGTTATTGGCAATTGAAAGAGTATCTCTTTTCGAGAGACGTGGGTGGCCCTGAAAAGGGCCTTGTTTTGGTGTAGGGGTGAGTTTAAGCAATCAACTTTAACTGCCTTAAGCCTTTGCCACGGCCGAGGCCTACTTCTGGACTGCGTAATGTTGATGATTGGGTTGAAATCACTAAGGGTGGTACGGTAGGCTTAGTCACAGGGTTAACGTGTTTAGCTCGGGAAGGTCGTATTCTCTTCGGTCGTAATAAAGAAGTCTGATACATTTGTTTCAGACTTCTTAACTCCGCTAAAATGTCCAACAGTACCGTGACCGTTTGATTTTCACCCTCTTATTTCTTTGCTGCTACTTCTTCTTGCTGTTGTTGCTGTTGTTTTTTTTCTTACCTCTTCTTCTTGCTGCTGTAGGAGAAAAGCTTGTTCCGCTTCCTTTTGTCGTTGTATAAATTTCTCCAATTCTTCTTTCTGTCTCTGTCTAAAATTCTCCACTTGCGGTAATGAAGAAGGTAACGAAGGTTCCGGAACAAATTCTTGCGAGGTAAGAAAATCCACAAAATCCCAATTCACCTCTTCTGAAAGTAAATCCGGGTTCCCTTGGGCAGTCTCCCCTGCTGGTGCACCCCAATGGATCGTTTTCTGAGTTTCCGTCATGTTGAATCACTGTCGCATAGATTGACTGTACACAAACGCTAGCGAATCTATATAGACCACGTGACGTCACAGACTGCTCTCTTCGGATTGGATGCGAGCTGACTGAATTTTGTAACGCGTGTTCGGATTGGTGAATGAACTCAATCCGTTTCAATCCTTCCTCTACCTATAAATAAGCGCAGTTCACTGCATTGATTCACCTGTTCTCGTCGCTTCAAGATGTGGACCACAGTCGAATCATCCACCCTTGTGTCTTCCATGATGTTTAGGACGGACATGCTCATGTATGTCCGGTCCAAGTGGACCGTTGTCGACAAGTCAGACACCAGTCTGTGGATACGAAGAGTGTACGTAGAAAGACAAGGTTGCCTCAAGAGGACACTGATTTATGGCCCTCGAGTAAGACGCAGCTTGAGGACAAGGAGATGCCACAGATGCCCTTTATGTTAATGGATACATTAACATAAACCCAAAGGCCCTTTTCAGGGCCACCCATATTTCTCGAAAAGAGAATGACTTTCAATTGCCTACCCCTTTTTTTTAAATTTTTTTTTTATTTTTTTAAAAAAAATAAAATATCCCATATTCAATTTACCTTGACGCTAGACAGTCCCAAGATTTTTTCTCCATATTCAATTCCTCTTGACGCTAGAGTGACCCAGGGTTTTTTCTCCATGTTAAATTCCCCTTGACGCTAGAGTGACCCAGGGTTTTTTCTCCATGTTAAATTCCCCTTGACGCTAGAGTAACCCACGATTTTTCTCCATGTTAATTTTCCCTTGACGCTAGAGCGACCCGGGGGGGGGGGGGGGGGGTCTGTAATGCTAATTCCCATTGACGCTAGGGTGACCCACTTTACTACTCCTATGCCACATCAGAATCAAAGTCGAAAGACATAACAAAATTTTAAAAAACAACAACAAACAAACCTGTTAGCAAAAATCCCTCCAGCTTAAAACCACCAACTGAACCTAAAAATAATAATGAATCCACAAAACCACCTCAGATAACGAATTTCAAAGCAGTACCAAAACTCAAAGGCTATAAGATGGAGTAACATTTACTCGGCACAAGGGCACAGGCCATAAAATAAACTCACAAACTCCATAAACAAGCAGATCGTACGTGCGGACAAAACACATGACGCCCACTCCATAATTAATGACATCTGAAAACATGGACAGGAAGTCTCAAACCAAAACGGAATAAAACAGAAACAATACACTCGATAAATAGAACTGCCAAGAGAATAACACAACTCACAGATGATAATAGTGCAAAAACGAATTGCCTACAAACTAATGTAACAACAATAAACTAGATAAACCACAACACCTAAATAAAACAAATGTTGAATCAACTACCCACATAGAATTGCGAGAAACACCACTCAACAAAACATAGCATCATCAGGGACAAAAATCCACACTAACCCTATTAATCAGGTTTTAGAACTGATCCGGGATATACTTTACGAGGCAATCAAACTACATACTGACAACAATGCATCCGCCGATACCGTACATGGCCAAATAATTACTCTGATCAGTTTGTGGACCACAACTATGGGAACCGATGACCACACTTTAATAGGATATCACAATGTTGATGTAACTGTGATGCACCAAAAATGGAAATCAATAGAAGTAATCTAGATTTTGAAATCAAATTTATGGGCAATAAGAAAAAACATCCCGAAAATAGTCATCAAGCTACGAAATAAACACAATAAACGCGATATTGTACCTGCAGGATACTAATTTGTGTAAACAAAATACCAAAATTACTAGGGTATTCCAAAAATGGTATTATAAACACAGACCCCATGGACATCAGAGAGGCGACCTGGCAACACTCATCAGAGACACTATCAAGTGAGTCTGTTGAAAGCACACACTAAGTTCTTAACCCTGAACCAATACCAGAATAACAGATATCCAAAATCAATAACGGCTAAAATAAAACTGCTAGTGGTAAACGTGTATGACCAGCTCTTCGGGCGGAAATCATACAAGTATCCCGCCCTCACCTCGTGGACTTGCAAATCGCCTGAAATTAATTTATATGCACTCAAATATAAACACGAACAACTCACAGAGGTATGTGCTAGATTTTTCTCCCAGAAAGAAAGTAGATACAAGGGATAAATCCGAATTTACGAGGGATGAAATCCTAGGGCCAGGGCGCAGAACATCAGCAGTAGTGTTAACGAAAAAAATGTATCAATGGGTGCGTGATAATGGCTCCATTTATACTGTCGAAATCATAAAACCTCAAAGCAGTTGTAATTGCACTGTGAAATTTGGAATCATACACCTCTTCCAGAAAAGACAATATAATAGGAGAAATTCGGAAGAACTTAACAAACTCTGGAACAAACCAATGACACTGATGAGTGTATGTGGTTCTGTCCCCACATTAGCACACTTGATTAGGAAGATTCAACATAGCTATTCGAAACTACAATATATCAGTTGAATTATAGCGTACATGAAACAGTGCAAGTAGGCAGAAAATTCATGAATTTTGGCAGAAAGAATGGGACAGCACAAATAGAGGGCACAGGCTCAACGACTTACCAAAGGAAATTAGCACGTAGACCTTATCATGCATATGACGTAGTCCTAAGCCCAGACCATCAGGGCCCACTGCACATGGCAGTAATGATTAAATATATCAACAGCACAGGTACACAACAGCAATGGCACCTAGACCTCTTTTTTTTAGGAAACCTTTTACTAATCATTTTATTAACTGCATTCTAACATATATAAAGACAGAGATATTTAAAAGGTATTCACAGTAAACAGTCCGCTTTTACTCCACGTGCATCACCGGACATTATCGACAACCATAAATAGTTAAATTGTATGCTTTGTACATGGACTTCTGGCAGCAAATAATGTAAATCCAGTCATTGTCAACTCTTGTGTACATGAATAATTGAAGAGCAGTGCAGGGTGGGAAAGCTGAGTGAAGCCATGAGTCTAATGGAGAAAGTAGAGCACCACTTCGGTCTGGTGGAGGAGATGATCTACGCAACGTCATCTGAAAAAGCGAGACGACTCCTTACGAATCGCCAAGAAGATGGTGAAAGAAACAACGGCATAGGAATTAGTCAAACTTGAAGACTTGTTGGCAGAGGAGATGAGGGAAAACGAGTGACGGAAGGAGGTTGTAGGTGAAGAGAGAGGCTATTTGGACAAACAAATTCTCTTGGATGAAAATCCAAGAAATATACACAACATTAGATCAGCCTGAGTGTATGCCAGAGGAGGAAGAGGAGAAGGAGATAATGAAGATTGTGGAAAGCAGGTAAAAGAGCCAAATTTTAGACTCGTAATGTCCACCTATCATGTGAGAAAATATATCTGATGTGTGGTCCCCAGTCTGTGAGGTTCAGTGGTCATTAAGTTCGGTGACAAAAACCCAAAAGGCCTTATTCAGAGAATTCTCAAAAAGATATTAATCTTAACTGGCCCAAAACATTGTGTTGCATGTTTTGTTTATGTATCATTTTATATTTGTTTATTGTTGACAAATTAAAACTGAAAACCCCCTTTAAATATTTTATATTCTGTGTGATGGTGTTTGTTGGTATTTAAGTGTAGAGTTGCATGTATATAACTACTTCGTGTGTGTGATAGTATGTATATATGCAGGGGTGAGTCTATTTCATACCCTTCTTTCACATCATACAACGCTCCTGGGTAGTACAAGATCTGTATAATTGTGAAGATATACACATCAAAACATGCGAACCCTTTTCGTTGCTAGGTGTGTGTTTGAATAGTAATAAAAAGGTTCGATTTGAAAGACTGTACGGAGTGTATTTGGATAGTAATCAAAAAGTGGGTGCTGGATTATAGGATGTGTTTGTATAGTAATCAAAAAGTGGGTGATTAAAAGCTGTTAACATTGTATTTCCCATACGTCGCAATAAATTGTTTAACGTGGAAACGGCCTATAACAATAACAATGATAACATTACATTTTCCGATGTCCCTATAAACACTTTTGTCCTTGTCCCTATAATTATACTTTTGTCGTCAAGAACACTTTGGTCCCTATAATACCATTCCCATGTATATATGTCACGTGATCTCCTTCATGACAAATCGCATTCCATTTTATTTTCTCAAGCAGTAAATCAAATCAGACATAGTATTTTTAGCGCAAGCATGTTAAGTTCAATAAAAAAAAATTAATGTTAAATTCCAGACGGACAAAACTACGCAGATATGATTGAATTTAAATGGGTTTTATACATTTGGGGACATTTTCTTCTCTGGTGAGCTTAATTATTACCCGCTTGATACCTTTAAGATGCCTACCGTGCTTTCATACAAAATCGTCAGGTTGTAAAATTGAATGAGATTAACATCGTAATGCGCACTGAAGCATTATCTAACGTTCTTTAGGAGTAAGGTGTCTTCCAGGTGGGCAGAATAGGTGGGGCATTCCTTTTTTCTTTTTGACTTGAATTTGAACTCAAGGGGATAGATTCATGTATATTGATGAGGCCGTTTCAGATGGATCTACATTGTAGTGGACTTGCGACCATTTGATTATTATAACAGAAATGGTCTATTAATTCTATAATTCTTCGTTTGTTTATTGTTTTGATGATGTAGATTTTATTATTAACACAAAAAATATAAACACTTATAGAATTTTCAATTCAAAGTTGAATAACTTCGAAGTTTATGGTTATAATGTTATTTATGTCTACTAGTGAAAACTTATATTTTCATCACTCCAGAAAAAGATCAAGATTATTTATCTCAGAAAGTACAGTAATTCAACCCCTACCATAAAATAAATTTTCTCTCATTACATCTAAAGTTTTGGCGACCGACATTTGTCATACGTGCAAATGTTAATGTGAAACGATCAATAAGCCATGAGCAAACAAATATTCACTCTCTTTCCATTTGTTTTTACCCGTACTGCTTTTATTCACTTGCACTCTTACTGTTTTCACCAACTTGTACCCTAACTGCCTTCATTTACGTGTACTGTTACTGTCTCCATTCACGTGTACCGTTCCTGCCTTCATTCACGTCTACCGTAACTACATTCATACACGTGTACCGTTACTAAATTCATTCACGTGTACCATTACTGTCTTCATTCAAGTGAACCGTTACTGCCCCATTCACGTGTACCATTACTGCCCTCATTCACGTGTACCGTTAGTGTCTTCATTCACGTGTACCGTTACTGTCTTCATTCACGTGTACCGTTACTACCCTTATTCACATGAACAGTTACTGCCTTCATTCACGTGTACCGTTACTGCATTCATTCACGTGTACCGTTACTGCCTTCACTCAGGTGTACCGTTACTGCCTTCATTCACGTGTACCGTTACTGGCTTCATTCACGTACACCGTTACTGCCTTCATTCACGTGTACCGTTACTGCAATCACTCACGTGTACCATTACTATCTTCATTCACGTGTACCGTTACTGCCTTCACTGACGTGTACCCTTACTACCTTCATTCACGTGTACCATTGCTGCCTTCATTCACGTGTACCGTTACTGGCTTCATTCAAGTGCACCGTTACTGCCTTCATTCACATGTACCATTACTGCCTTCATTAACGTGTACCGTTACTGGCCTCATTCACGTATACCGTTACTGCCTTCATTCACGTGTACTGTCACTGTTTTCATTCACGTGTTCTGTTAGTTCCTTCATTCCCGTGTACAGTAACTACCTTCAGTCACGTGTACAGTTGCTGTCTTCATTCACGTGTAACGTTAGTTCCATCATTCACTGTACCGTTACTGCCTTCATTCACTTCTACCGTTACTGCCTTAATTGCCGTGTACCGTTACTGCCTTCATTCATGTGTACCGTCACTGCCTTCATTCACATGTACCGTTACTGCCGTCATTCACGTGTACCGTTCCTGCCTTCATTCACGTGTACCGTGACTGCCATCGTTCACATGTACTGTTAATGCCATCATTCACATGTACCGTTAATGCCTTAATACACGTGTATCGTTACTGCCTTCACTGACGTGTGAAGTTACAGCCTTCATTCACATGTACCGTTACTTTCTTCATTCACGTGTACCGTTACTATGTTCATTGACGTGCACCGTTACTGCCTTCATTCACGTGTACCGTTACTACATTCATTCACGTGTACCGTTACCGCCTTCATTCACATGTACCGTTACTGTCTTCATTCACGTGTACCGTTACTGCCTTCATTCACGTGTACCGTTATTGACATCATTCACGTGTACCGTTACTGCCTTCATTCACGTGTACCGTTACTACATTCATTCACGTGTACCGTTACCGCCTTCATTCACATGTACCGTTACTGTCTTCATTCACGTGTATCGTTACTGCCTTCATTCACGTGTACCGTTATTGACATCATTCACGTGTACCGTTACTGCCTTCATTCACGTGTACCTTTACTGTCTTCATTCACGTTTACCGTTGCTACCATTATTCACATGTACCGTTATTGCCTTCATTCACGTGCACCGTTACTGCCTTCATTCACGGTACCGTTACTGCCTTAATTCACGTGTACCGTTATTGTCTTCATTCACGTCTACCGTTACTGGCAACAGTCACATGTATCATTACCGCCTTCATTCACCAGTACCGTTACTCACTTCATTCACGTGTACCGTTACTGCCTTGATTCACGTGTACCGTTACTACCCTCATTCACGTGTACCGTTACTGCCATCATACACATCTGTCGTTACTGCCTTCATTCACGTGTACCGTGACTGACATCATTCATATGTACTGTTACTGCCTTCATTCACGTGTACCGTTACTGCCAACATTCCCGTGTACCGTTAATGCCTTCATACACGTGTACCATTACTGCCTTCACTAACGTGTGCCGTTACAGATTTCATTCACGTGTACCATTCCTGTCTTCATTCACGTGTACCGTTACTGTGTTCATTGACGTGCAACATTACTGTCTTCATTCACGTGCACCGTTACTGTATAAAATCAAGTGTACCGTTAACGCCTTCATTCACGTGTACCGTTCCTGTCTTCATTCACGTGTACCGTTACTGCACTCATTCACGTGAACCTTTACTGACATCATTCACGTGTACCATTACTGCCATCATTCACGTGTACCTTTACTGTCTTCATTGACGTGTACCGTTTCTACCATTATTCACATGTACCGTTAATGAGTTCATTCACGTGTACCGTTACTGCCATCATACACATCTGTCGTTACTGCCTTCATTCACGTGTACCGTGACTGACATCATTCATATGTACTGTTACTGCCTTCATTCACGTGTACCGTTACTGCCAACATTCCCGTGTACCGTTAATGCCTTCATACACGTGTACCATTACTGCCTTCACTAACGTGTGCCGTTACAGATTTCATTCACGTGTACCATTCCTGTCTTCATTCACGTGTACCTTTACTGTGTTCATTGACGTGCAACATTACTGTCTTCATTCACGTGCACCGTTACTGTATAAAATCAAGTGTACCGTTAACGCCTTCATTCACGTGTACCGTTCCTGTCTTCATTCACGTGTACCGTTACTGCACTCATTCACGTGAACCTTTACTGACATCATTCACGTGTACCATTACTGCCATCATTCACGTGTACCTTTACTGTCTTCATTGACGTGTACCGTTTCTACCATTATTCACATGTACCGTTAATGAGTTCATTCACGTGTACCGTTACTGCCTTCATTCACGTGCACCGTTACTGCATTTATTCACGTGTACCGTTACTGACATCATTCACGTCTACCGTTACTGCCTACATTCACGTGTACCTTTACTGTCTCCATTCACGTGTACCGTTGCTACCATTATTCACATGTACCGTTATTGCCTTCATTCACGTGCACCGTTACTGCCTTCATTCACGGTACCGTTACTGCATTCATTCACGTGTACCGTTACTATCTTCATTCACGTGTACCGTTACTGCCTTAATTCACGTGTACCGATACTGTCTTCATTCACGTCTACCGTTACTGGCAACATTCACATGTACCGTTACTGCCTTCATTCACCAGTACCGTTACTCACTTCTTTCACGTGTACCGTTACTGCCTTCATACACGTCAAGCGTTACAGTTTCATTCACGTGCACCGTTACTGCCTTAATTCACGTGTACCGTTACTGCCATCATACACATCTACCGTTGCTGCCTTCATTCACTTTTACCGTGACTGCCATCATTCACATGTACTGTTAATGCCTTCATTCACGTGGTCCGTTACTGCCAACATTGACGTGTACCGTTAATGCCTTCAAAGACGTGTACCGTTACTGCCTTCACTAACGTGTGCCGTTACAGAATTCATTCACGTGTACCGTTCCTGTCTTCATTCACGTGTACCGTTACTGTGTTCATTGACGTGCACCATTGCTGCCTTCATGCACGTGTACCGTTACAGCATTCATTCACGTGTACCGTTACCGCCTTCATTCACGTGTACCGTTACTGTCTTCATTCACGTGTACCATTACTGCATTCATTCACGTGAACCGTTACTGACATCATTCACGTGTACCGTTACTGCCATCATTCACGTGTACTTTTACTGTCTTCATTCACGTGTACCGTTACTACCATTATTCACATGTATCGTTAATGAGTTCATTCACGTGTACCGTTACTGCCTTCATTAACGTGTACCGTTACTGCCTTCATTCACGGTACCTTTACTGCATTCATTCACGTTTACCGTTAATATCTTCATTCACGTGTACCATTACTGCCTTAATTCACGTGTACCGTTACTGTCTTCATTCACGTCTACCGTTACTGGCATCATTCACGTGTACCGTTACTGCCTTCATTCACGTGTACCGTTACTCCCTTCATTCACGTGTACCGTTACTGCCTTCATTCACGTGTAACGTTACTGTTTCATTCACGTGCACCGTTACTGCCTTAATTCACGTGTACCGTTACTGCCATCATTCACATCTACCGCTACTGCCTTCATTCACGTGTACCGTGACTGCCATCATTCACGTGTACCGTTAGTGTCTTCATTCACGTCCTCCGTTACTGTCTTCATTAACGTGTATCGTTACTATCATTATTCACATGTACCGTTACTGCCTTCATTCACGTGTACCGTTACTGCCTCCATTCACGTGTAGCTTTACTATTTCATGCACGTGTACCGTTAGTGCCTTAATTCACGTGTACCGTTACTGCCTTCATTCACGTGTACCGTTACTGCCTTCATTCACATATATCGTTATTGCCTTCATTCACGTGTACCGTGACAGCACCATGCACGTGTACCGTTAGTGTTCTTCATTTATGTGTACCGTTACTGCCTTCATTCACGTGTACCGTTACTGCCTTCATTCACTTGTATCGTAACTGCCTTAATTCAAGTGTACCGTTACTGCCTTCATTCACGTGTTCCGTTACTGCTTTCATTCACGTGTACCGTTAGTTTCTTCATTCACGAGTACCGTTAGTGTCTCAATTCACGTGTACCGTTATTGTATTCAATGACGTGAACCGTTACAGCCTTCATTGCCGTGTACAGTTACAGTCTCCATTCGCATGTACCTTTACTGCCTTCAATCACGTGTACCGTGACTGCTTTCATGCACGTGTACCGTTACTGACGTCATTCACGTGTACCGTTACTGCCATTGTTCACATGTACAATTACAGCCTTCATTCACGTGTAACTTTACTGCCTTCATGCACATGTACCGCTACTGATTCATTCACGTGTACCGTTAATGCCATAATTGACGTGTACGGTTGCTGCTATATTCACGTATACCGTTACTGCCTTCATTCACGTGTACCGTTGCTGCCTTCATTCATTTGTACCGTAACTGCTTTAAATCACGTGTACCGTTAATGCCTTTATTCACGTGTTCCGTTACTACATTCATTCATGTCTACCGTTACTATCTCCATTCGCGTGTACCATTACTGCCTTCATTCAAGTGTACCGTGACTGCCTTCATGCACGTGTACCATTAATGACGTCATACACGTCTAACGTTACTGCCATTATTCACATATACAGTTTCTGCCTTCATTCACGTGTAACTTTACTGTCTTCATTCACGTTTACCGTTACGGCCTTCATTCACGCGTAGCGTTACTTTCTCGTGCACCGTTTCTTCCTTAATCTACGTGTACCGTAACTGCCTTAATTCACGTATACCGTTACTGAGCTCATTCACCTGTACCGTTACTGCATTCATTCACGTGTACCGTTAATATCTTTATTCGCTTGTACCGTTGCATTCATCATTCACATGTACCGTTAGTGCCATAGTTCACATGTACCGTTACTCCCTTCATTCACGTTTATCGATAATGCCTTCATTCACGTGTAGCGTTACTGTTTCATTCACGTCTACCGTTACTGCCTTCAAACACGTGTACGGCTACTGCATTCATTCACGTGTACCGTTACTGCCTTCATTCACTTGTATTGCAACTGCCTTAACTCAGGTGTACCGTTACTGCCTTCATTCACGTCTTCCGTTACTGCATTCATTCATGTGTACCGTTAGTGTCTTCATTTACGTGTACCGTTACTGTACTCATTCACGTGTACAGTTACAGTCTTCATTCACGTGTACCGTTACTGCCATCATTCACGTGTACCGATATTGCCTTAATACACGTGTACCGTCACTGCCTTCATTAACGTGTACCGTTACAGCATTCATTCACGTGTACCGTTACTGTCTTCATTCACGTGTACCGTTACTTCCATAATTCACGTGTACGGCTGCTGTTTCATTCACGTGTACCGTTACTGCATAACTGACGTGTACGGTTGCTCCTTCATTCACGTGTAAAATTATTGCCTTCATTCACCTATACCGTTACTGCCTTGATTCACTTGTACCGTCACAGCCTTAATTCACGTGTACCGTTAATGCCTTCATTCACGTGTTCCGTTACTGTGCTCATTCACGTGTACCGTTACTGTCTTCATTCACGTGTACCGTTAGTGTCTTAATTCACGTGTACCGTTACTGAAACGATCAATAAGCCATTAGCAAACAAATATTCACTCTCTTTCCATTTGTTTATACCCGTACTGCTTTTATTCACTTGCACTCTTATTGTTCTCATCAACTTGTACCCTAATTGCCTTCATTTACGTGTACTGTTACTGTCTCCATTCACGTGTACCGTTCCTGCCTTCATTCACGTCTACCGTAACTACATTCACACACGTGTACCGTTACTAAATTCATTCACGTGTACCATTACTGTCTTCATTCAAGTGAACCGTTACTGCCCTCATTCACGTGTACCGTTACAGCCTTCATTCACGTGTACCGTGACTGCCTTCATGTACGTTTACCGTTACTAACGTCATTCACGTGTACCGTTACTGCTATTATTCATATCTACAGTTACGTGTACGGTTGCTCCTTCATTCACGTGTAAAATTATTGCCTTCATTCACGTATTCCGTTACTGCCTTGATTCACTTGTACCGTCACAGCCTTAATTCACGTGTACCGTTAGTGTCTTTATTCACGTGTTCCGTTACTGTCTTCATTAATGTATACCGTTACTATCATTATTCACATGTACCGTTACTGCCTTCGCTCAGGTGTACCGTTACATTTTCGATTCACGTGTAGCGTTACTTTTTCATTCACGCGTACCGTTATGCCTTCATTCACGTTTACCGTTACTGCCTTTATTCACGTGTACCGTTACTCCCATCATTCACATATATCGTTATTACCTTCATTCACGTGTACCGTGACTGCATCATTCACGTGTACCATTAGTGCCCTCATTCACGTGTACCGTAACTGTCTTCATTCACGTGTTCCGTTAATACCATTAATCACATGTACCCTTACTGCCTTCATTCACGTGTACCGTTACTGCCTTCATTCACGTGTACCGTTACTGCCATCATTCACATGTACCGTTACTGCCTTCATTCACGTGAACCGTGACTGACATGATTCACACGTACCGTTACTGACTACATTCACGTGTACCGATCGTACCTACATTCAGAAGTACCTTTACAGCCTTCATTCACGTGTACCGTTACTGTCTTCATTCACGTGTACCGTTACCTTCACCAATCACATTACGGTTAGTGCCATCTTTCACATGTACCGTTACTTTCTTCATTCACGTTTGCCGTTAATGCCTTCATTCACGTGGACCGTTACTGTTTCATTCACGTGTACCGCTACTGCCTTAATTCACGTGTACCGTTACTGCCTTCATTCACGTGTACCGTGACTGCCATAATTCACATGTACTGTTAGTACGTTCATTCACGTGTACCGGTAGTACCTTCATTCACGTGTACCTTTACTGCCTTCATTCACGTGTACGGTTACTGCCTTCATTCAAGTGTACCGTTATTGCCTTCACTCACGTATTCCGTTTCTGCCTTCAAACACGTGTACCGTTACTGTCTTCATTCACGTGTCCCGTTACTGCCTTCATTCACGTATACCATTACTACCTTAATTGACGTGTACCGTTACTGCCTTCATTCACGTGTACCGTTACTGCCTTCATTGACCTGTACCGTTACAGTCTACATTCACGTGTACCGTTACTGCCTTCATTCACGTGTACCGTTACTGCCATCATACACATCTACCGTTACTGCCTTCATTCATGTGTACCGTGACTGATTTCATTCACATGTACCGTTACTGCCTTCATTCACGTGTACCGTTTCTGCCCTCATTCACGTGTCCCGTGACTGCCATCATTCACATGTACTGTTACTGCACTCATTCACGTGTACCGTTAAGCCATCGTTCACGTGTACCGTTAATGCCTTAATACACGTTTACCGTTACTGCCTTCATTAACGTGTGCCGTTACAGCCTTCATTCACGTGTACCGTTACTCTGTTCATTCACGTGTACCGTTACTGTGTTCATTGACGTGCACCGTTACTGCCTTCATTCACGTGTACCGTTACTGCATTCATTCCCGTGTACCGTTACCGCCTTCATTCACATGTACCGTTGCTGTCCTCATTCACGTTTACCGTTACTGCCTTCATTCACGTGTACCGTTACTGACATCATTCACGTGTACCATTACTGCCTTCATTCACGTGTACCTTTACTGTCTTCATTCACGTGTACCGTTACTACCATTATTCACATGTATCGTTATTGCATTCATTCACGTGTACCGTTACTATCTTCATTCACGGTACCCTTACTGCATTCATTCACGTGTACCGTTACTATCTTCATTCACGTGTACCGTTACTACCTTAATTCACGTTTACCGTTACTGTCTTCATTCACGTCTACTGTTACTGGCAACATTCTCATGTACCGTTACTGCCTTCATTCACGTGTACCGTTGCTCCCTTCATACCGTTAGTGCCCTCGTACACGTGTAGCGTTTCTGTTTCATTCACGTGCACCGTTTCTGTCTTAATTCACGTGTACCGTTAATGCTTTCATTCACGTGTACCTTTACTGCCATTATTCACATCTACCGTTACTGCCTTCATTCACGTGTACCGTGACTGCCATCATTCACGTGTACCGTTAGTGTCTTCATTCACGTCTTCCGTTACTGTCTTCATTAACGTGTACCGTTACTATCATTATTCACATGTACCGTTACTGACTTCATTCACGTGTACCGTTTCTGCCTCAATTCACGTGTAGGGTTGCTATTTCATTCACGTGTACCGTTACTGCTTAATTCACGTGTATCGTAACTGCCTTCATTGACGTGTACCGTTACTGCCATCATTCGCATATATCGTTACTGCCTTCATTCACGTGTACCGTTAGTGTCTTCATTCAAGTGTACCGTTACTGCCTTCATTCACGTGTTCCGTTACTGCCTTCATTCACGTGTACCGTTACTGCCATCATTCACATGTACCGTTACTGCCTTCATTCACGTGGACCGTGACTGACATCCTTCACATGTACCGTTACTGACTACATTCACGTGTACCGTTTGTACCTACATTCACATGTGCCTTTACTGCCTTCATTGACGTGTACCGTTACTGACTTCATTTACGTGTAGCGTTACTGTCTTCATTCACGTGAACCGTTACCTTCATCATTCACATTACCGTTAGTACCTTCATTCACGTGTACCGTTACTCCGTTCATTCACCTTTACCGATAATGCCTTCATTCATGTGGAGCGTTGCTGTTTCATTCACTACTAACGTTACTGCCTTCATTCACGTGTACCGTAACTGCATTCATTCACGTGTACTGTTAGTACCTTCATTCACGTGTACCGTTACTACCTTCATTCAATTGTACCGTCACTGCCTTCATTCACGTATTCCGTTACTGCCTTCAATCACGTGTACCGTTACTGCCTTCATTCACGTGTACCGTTAGTACCTTCATTCACGTGTACTTTTACTACCTTCGTTCACGTGTATCGTTACTGCCTTCATTTACGTGTACCGTTACTGTCATCATTCACATATACCGTTACTGTCTTCATTCACGTGTGCCGTTACTGCGTTCATTCAGGTGTTCCGTTACTGTCTTCATTCACGTGTACCGTTCCTGCCTTCATTCACCCCTACCGTTACTGCCTTCATTGACGTGTACCGTTACTGCCTTCATTCACATGTACCACTACTGCCTTCATTCATGTGTGCCGTTACTGCATTTATTCACGTGCAACGTTGCTGCATTCATTTACGTGTACCGTTACTGTCTTCATTCACGTGTACCGTTACTGTTTTCATTCACGTGTACCGTTAATGTCTTGATTCACGGGTACCGTTACCTTCGTCATTCACATGTACCGTTAGTGCCTTCATTCACATGTACCGTTACTCTCTTGATTCACGTTTACCGTTCCTGCCTTCAATCACGTGGAGGGTTACTGTTTCATTCACGTCTACCGTTACTACCTTAATTCACGTGTACCGTTACTGCTTTCATTCACGTGTACCGTTACTGCCTTCATTCACATGTACCGTTACTCCCTTCATTCAAGTGTACCGTTACAGCCTTCATTCACGTGTACCGCTACTGTTTCATTCACGTGTACCGTTACTGCCATAATTCACGTGTACGGTTGCTGCTTCATTCACGTATACCGTTGCTGCCTTCATTCACTTGTACCGTAACTGCCTTAATTCACGTGTACCGTTACTGCCTTCATTAACGTGTTCCGTTACTGCTTTCATTCACGTGTACCGTTACTCCCTTCATTCAAGTGTACCGTTACTGCCTTCATTCACGTGTACCGCTACTGATTCATTCACGTGTACCGTTACTGCCATCATTCACGTGTACGGTTGCTGCTTCATTCACGTATACTGTTGCTGCCTTCATTCACTTGTACCGTAACTGCCTTAATTCACGTGTACCGTTACTGTCTTCATTCACCAGTACCGTTAGTGTCTTAATTCACGTGTACCGTTAATGTGTTCAATGACGTGTTCCGTTACAGCCTTCTTTTACGTGTACCGTTACTGTCTCCATTCGGGTGTACCATTACTGCCCTCAATCACGTGCACCGTGATTGCCTTCATGCACGTGTACCGTTACTGACGTCATTCACGTGTGCCGTTACTGCCATTGTTCACATGTACAGTTACAGCCTTCATTCACGTGTAACTTTGCTGCCTTCATTCACATGCACCGCTACTGATTCATTCACGTATACCGTTACTGCCTTCATTCACTTGTACCGTTACTGCCTTCATTCACTTGTACAGTAACTGCTTTAACTCGCGTGTACCGTTGCTGCCTTCATTCACGTGTTCCGTTGCTGCATTCATTCACGTGCACCGTTACTGTCTTCATTCACGCGTACCGTTAGTGTCTTAATTCACGTGTACCGTTACTGTATTCAGTGACGTGAACCGTTAAAGCCTTCATTCACGTGTACAGTTACAGTCTCCATTCCCGTGTACTATTACTGCCTTCAATCACGTGTACCATAACTGCCTTCATGGACGTGTACCGTTACTGACGTCATTCACGTGTACCGTTACTGCCATTGTTCACATGTAACGTTACTGCCTTCATTCACGTGTAACTTTACTGCATTCATTCACATGTACCCTACTGATTCATTCACGTGTACCGTTAATGCCATAATTCACGTGTACGGTTGCTGCTATATTCACGTATACCGTTACTGCCTTCATTCAGGTGTACCGTTGCTGCCCTCATTCAGCTGTACCGTAACTGCCTTAAATCATGTGTACCGTTAATGCCTTTATTCACGTGTTCCGTTACTACATTCATTCACGTGTACCGTTACTGTCTCCATTCGCGTGAACCATTACTGCCTTCATTCAAGTGTACCTTGACTGCCTTCATGCACGTGTACCATTACTGACGTCATTCACGTCTACCGTTACCTTCATCATTCACATGTACCGGTAGTGCTTTCATTCACATGTACCGTTATTCCCTTCGTTTAAGGTTTACCTTAAATGCCTCTATTCAGGTGTAGCATTACTGTTTCATTCATGTGTACCGTTACTGCCTTCATTCACGTGTACCGTTACTGCCTTCATTGACTTATACCGTTACTGTCTTCATTTAAATGTACCGTAAATGCCTTAATTCACGTGTACCGTTACTGCGTTCATTCACGTGCACCGTTACTGCATTCATTCACTTGTACCGTTACTGTCTTCATTCACGTGTACCGTTACCTTCGTCATTCACATGTACCGTTAGTGCTTTCATTCACATGTACCGTTATTCCCTTCATTCATGTTTACCTTTACTGCCTTCATTCGCGTGTAGCGTTACTGTTTCATTCACGTGTACCGTTACTGCCTTCATTCACGTGTACCGTTCCTGCCTTGATTCACGTGTACCGTTACTGCCTTCATTCACGTGTACCGTTACTGCCTTCATTCAAGTGTACCAATACTGGCTTCATTCACGTGTACAGTTAATGTTTCATTCACGTGTACCGTTACTGCCATAAGTCACGTGTACGGTTGCTGCCTCATTCACGTGTACCATTACTGCCTTCATTCACGTGTACCGTTACTGCCTTCATCTACTTGTACCGTAACTGCCTTAATTAGCGTGTATCGTTGATTCCTTCATTCACGTGTTACGTTACTGCATTCATTCTCGTGTACCGTGACTGTCTTCATTCACGTGTACCGTTAGTGTCTTAATTCACGTGTACCGTTACTGTGTTCATTCACTTGTACCGTTACAGCCTTCATTCACGTGTACCGTTACTGTCTCCATTCGCGTGTACCGTTAATGACTTCATTCACGTGTACCGTTACTGCGTTCATTCACGTGTACCGTAACTGCCTTTATTCACGTGTACCGTTTCTGCCTTCTTTCTCGTGTACCGTTCCTGCCTTCATTCACGTTTTTGGTTACTGCCTTCATCGACGTGTACCGTTACTGCCTTACTTCACGTGTACCCTTACTGCCTTCATTTACGTGTACCGTTACTGCCTTCATTCACGTGTACGGTTGGTGCCTTAATTCACGTGTACCGTTACTGCCTTTATTCACGTGTACCGTAACTGCCTTCATGCAAGTGTACCGTTACTGACGTCATTCACGTCTACCGTTAGTGCCATTATTCACATGTACCGTTACTGCTTTCATTCACGTGTACCATTACTGTCTTCATTCACGTGTACCGTTACTGTGTTCATTGACATGCACCGTTACGGCCTTCATTCACGTGTACCGTTACTGCATTCATTCACGTGTACCGTTACCGCCTTCATTCACGTGTACCGTTTCTGTCTTCATTCACTTGTACCGTTACTGCCTTCATTCACGTGTACCGTTACTGACATCATTCACGTGTACCGTTACTGCCTTTATTCACGTGTACCTTTACTGTCTTCATTCACGTGTACCGTTACTGCCTTCATTTACGTGTACCGTTTAGTGCCTTCCTTCACGTGTACCGTTACTGCCTTCATTCACGTGTACCGTTACTGACATCATTCACGTGTAGCGTTACTGCCTTCATTCACGTGTACCCTTACTGCCTTCATTTACGTGTACCGTTTAGTGCCTTCCTTCACGTGTACCGTTACTGTCTTCATTCACGTGGACCGTTACTGCCTTCATTCACGTGTACCGTTACTGCCTTCATTCACGTGTACCGCTACTGTCTCATTCACCTGTACCGTTACTGTCTTCATTCGCGTGTACCGTTAGTGTCTTAATTCACGTGTACCGTTACTGTACTCATTCACGTGTGCTGTTACCACCTTCATTCACGTATACCGTTACTGTCTCCATTCACGTGTACCGTTACTGCCTTTATTCACGTGTACCGTGACTGCCTTCATGCACGTGTACCGTTGCTTACGTCATTCACTTGTACCGTTACTGCCGTTTTTTACCTGTACCGTTGCTTCCTTCATTCACGTGTAACTTTACTGCCTTCATTCACGTGTACCGTTACTGTCTTCATTCACGTGTACCGTTACTTCCTTCATTGACGTGTACCGTTACTGCCGTCATTCACGTGTACTGTTAATGCCTTCATTCACGTGTACTGTTAATGCCTTCATTCACGTGTACCGTTACTGCCTTCATTCACGTGTACTGTTACCTTCATCATTCACGTGTTCCGTTTGTGCATTCACTCACGTGTACCGTGACTGCCTTCATTGACGTGTGCCGTTACAGCCTTCGTTCACGTGTACCGTTACAGCTTCATTCACGTGTACCGTTGCTGCCTTTATTCACGTGTACCGTTACTGCCTTCAGTCTCGTGTACCGTTTCTGCCTTCATTAACGTGTACCGTTACTGCCATCCTTCACGTGTAGCGTTACTGCCTTCATTCACACGAGTTCCGTTACTGTCTTCATTCACTTATAACGTTACTGCCTTTATTCACGTGTACCGTTACTGCCTTCATTCACGTGTACCGTTACTGCCTTCATTCACGTGTACAGTTAGTGCGTTCATTCACCTGTACCGTTTTGCCTTCATTCACCTGTGCCGTTACTGACGTCATTCACATGTACCGTTACTCCCTTCATTCACGTTTACCGTTACTACCTTCATTCACGTGTAGCGTTACTGTTTCATTCACGTGTACCGTTACTGCCTTAATTAACGTGTACCGTTACTGCCTTCATTCACGTGTACCGTTGCTGTCATGATTCACGTGTACTGTTTGTGCATTCATTCACGTGTACCGTTACTGCGTTCATTCACGTGTATCGTTACTGCCTTCATTCACCTGTACCGTTACTGCCTTTATTCACGTGCACCATTACAGCTTCATTCTTGTGTACCGTCATTGCCTTCATTCACGTGTACCGTTACTGCCTTCATTCACGTGTACGGTTATTGCCTTCAGTCACGTGTACCGTTGCTGCCTTCAGTCACGTGTACCGTTACTGACATCATTGACGTGTAACGTTACTGCCTTCGTTCACGCGTACCGTTACTGTCTTCATTCACGTATTCCATTATTGCCTTAATTGACGTGTACCATTACTGCCTTAATTCACGTGTACCGTTACTGCCTTCATTCACGTGTACCGTTACTCCCCTCATTGACGTGTACCGTTACTCTCTTTATTCACATGTGCCGTTACTGCCTTTTTTTTCACGTGTACCGTTACTGCCTTCATTCACGTGTACCGTTACTGCCTTCATTCACGTGTACCGTTACTGCCTTCATTCACATGTACCGTTACTGCCTTCTTTCACGTGTACCGTTACTTCCTTCGTTTAGTTGTACCCTAATAGCTTTTAGTTATTTGTACCTTATAGCCTTACTTTACTTGTAGTCTTATACTGGTTTCATTTACTTGTAATGTAATGTATATTTCATTTGTATTGTTTTTTTTTTAGCTTTTCTTAATGATTATATGTTATGCACACCAATAACTTGTAGCTGACCTTGTCAAATATCAAGTCAACGGTGTAGCTGACCAGTGACAATACTTGGTCAGCAATATAATACATAGATAATATTTCTCTTTCATTGTACATTACATATTTAGATCATTATTAATGGTAAAGCACTTTTACTTGAAGCTGAGTCTAGGACATGATGTGTTTCACGTTTAAATTCTTAATGTGTTGACATTTTTGAATGTTTTATAGAGGAGATTGACCTATGTTTTAGCTTTTTATTCATTGTTGGTTTCTTAAAACTTATCTATTCTAGCCTTAAACTCTATAGCAGTATCAGTCTTGTTGTTGTGATCAGTGTTTAATTTCGTTGATTTTATTTATTAAAATTATTATTCACTAAAATTACGGAGTTAAATAATGTTTTTGGACTAAAATATTAATTTGCATTATAGTGAATTCAGACAAGGACTTTTTTGATCATATGATTATGAGACATCAAAAGACTGTTAGCATATCATCACACTCTAGTATATTGTCACATTAGCACGTGCGAGACTACATCATATCAACACTTTCAATATTGGAATTTATTTGGAATGCCACTGGAATTCAATTGTAACTTCATACAGATGGACTCGGGATAGAACTTTTAGGACTATTTTGATTTGATTCACAATATTGTAAGTTCTTTTTAAATTTTAATTTGATGTTCTAGATAAACTAATTACTTGTTAAATTTTATAAAACTTACAGGTTTTCTCTCTTTTCTGCTTCTTAGTTAACGACCATGAAGTCGTAAAAATGCTCTTACTGCCTTGGTTTACTTGTACCCTTATTGCTTTCATTTCCTTGTACTATTACTGTTTTTATGTATTTGAACCTTTACTGATTTAATTTACTTGTACCCTTCCTGCTTTCGTCTACTTGTGTTATTTCTGCTTCATTCACTTGTAATATTACTGCTTTAATTTAATTGCACTCTTACAGCTTTCGTTTACATGTACCTTTACTGCTTTCAATTACTTGTACCCTTACTGTTTTCGTACAATTTGCTAAAATTTTTATTGGTGTATCTATTGTTACTTTATTATGCACAAATAACCAGATGGTTTTGGTTGTTGTTTGGCAATGTAAAGTGTATATACATTTTCGTCTTGACCAAATACCCTTAAGAATAACGGTTACACTCCAAATGGATCGATATAAAGCGAATATGGTGGATTTTCAGTGGAGTTTTTTCATGCAAAATCATCGGGTTGTAAATGTATGCCAGGTAAACATTTATACAGTTTATTAAGCGCTGATACTTCAGTTTAGTTTCTGCAGCAAAATCGGTTCTCTGCCTTTCTACTTTCTTAAGCATTTTCTTTTACGAGTATTTGTTAATCGCAGTTGAAGTAAAACAGCTTGAGAAAGTAAACCATTAAAGTTACTCGATAAGTATTATTTGATGTTATTGGTGATGCCTTTCCCGGTCTGAATCATATGATCATTAACGTGTATTGAAAATTAACAGGGCATCCAGGATGACTAGATATTGAAAAATAACAGGGCATTCAGGATGACTAGATATTGAAAATTAACAGGGCATTCAGGATCACTAGATATTGAAAATTAACTGGGTATCCATGCTGAAAAGATATTGACAAGATCATAAAAATTAACTAAGCATCCAGGCTAACTAGATATTGAAAATAAACAGGGTGTCTAGGCTGACTAGATATTGAAAATTACCTGGGTATCCAGGATGACTAAATATTGAAAATTATCTGGACATCCGGGATGACGAGATATTGAAAATTCACTGGGCATCCATGTTGACTAGATATTCAAACATAACTGGTCATTTCAGGATGACTATTTATAGAAAAGTAACAGTGCACACAGGATGACTAAATATGGAAACTTAACTGGGCATATAAAGCTCACGTGATATTGACAATTAAATGGACATCCAGGTTCAGCAGATACTGAAAATTAACAAGGCATCCAAGATGATTAGATACTAAAATGTACAGGGTATCTATGCTCGAGAGATATTGAATATTAACTTGGCATACAGGATGACTAGATATGGAAAATCAAGTGGGCATCCAGGATGACTAGACTTTGAAACTTAACTGGGAATCCAAGAAGATTTTATATTGAAAATTAACTGGGCATACAGATAAATAGATAATGCAACTTCACTTGGCATCCACAATGACTAGATATAGAAAACTAACAGGGCATCCAGAATGACTAGATATTGAAAAGGAAATGGGCATCCAGGTTTACTAGATATTGAAAATTAACTGGGCATCCAGGCTGACTAGATATTGCAAATTAACTGGAAATCTAGGACGACTAGATATTGCAAATTATCTGGGCATCCAGGATGGCTAGACATTGAAAATGAACTGTGTATAATGGAAGATTAGATATTGAAAATTAACAGGGCATCCAGGATGACTAGATATTGAACATTAACTATGCATCGAGGCTGGTTAGGTATTGAAAATTAACTGGGCATTCAAGATGACTAGATATTGAAAATTAACTGGGCATCTGGGATGAATCAATATTGAAAATAACCTGGGCATCCAGGCTCACTAGATATTGAAAATTAAAAGGGCATCCAGGATAACTTCACATTGAAAATTAACAGGGCATCCAGGATGACTAGATACTGCAACTTAATTGCGCATCCAAGCTGACTTGATATTGAGAAGAAGAAAAAAACTGGGCATCCTAGCTGACTAGATATTGACAATTAACTCCGGGATACAGGATGACTAGATATTCACAGAGATATTAACAGAGAATCGAGGCCAACCATATATTGAAAATAAACAGCGCTTCCAGGCTTACTAGATGTTGAAATAAACTGGGAATCTAGGCTCACTAGATAGTAATCGAGGCCAACCATATATTGAAAATAAACAGCGCTTCCAGGCTTACTAGATGTTGAAATAAACTGGGAATCTAGGCTCATTAGATAGTAAAAATTAACTGGGCATTCAGGCTGAATAGATATTGAAAACTCACTGGGCATCATGGATAAACCGATATTGAAAATCAACAGGGCATCCAGGACGACTAGATATTAAAAATTAACAGGGCCTCCAAGCTGACTAGGTAGAAAATTAAGTGGGCATCCAGGATGACTAGATATTGAAACTTAACTGGGCATCCAACCTGACGTGATATTCAATATTAAATGGCAATACAGGCTGACTAGAGACTGACAATTAACTGGGCATCCAGGATGTCTAGATAGTGAAAATTAACTGGGCATCCAGGCTGGCTAGATATTGTAGACTAACAGGGCATAAAGGCTCACTAGAT
Organism: Sinohyriopsis cumingii; assembly: GCA_028554795.2. Taxonomy (NCBI): domain Eukaryota; kingdom Metazoa; phylum Mollusca; class Bivalvia; order Unionida; family Unionidae; genus Sinohyriopsis; species Sinohyriopsis cumingii. Next base: position 119,804,541 of record CM068829.1, read on the forward strand.
ATTGAAAATTAAAAGGGCATCCTGACTGACTAGATATTAAAAATTAACTGGGCGTCCAGGTTCACTAGAAATGGAAACAAACTGGTCATCCAGCATGACTCGATATTGAGGATTAACTGGTCATCCAGGCTCACAAGATGCTGAAACTTAATTTGGCGTCCATGATTGTTAGGTTTTAAAATTAACAGGGTATCCACGCTGACTAGATATTGAAAGAAAAACTTGTCATCCAGAATGAATAGATATTGACGATTAGTTGGAAAACAGGATGATAAGATAATAAAAATTGTCAGGGCAGGTTAGATGACTAGAAATTCAATTCAGGTTGACTAGATATTGAAAATTAACACGGCAACCAGGCTGACTAGATATTGAAAATTAACATTTCATCCAGGGTGACTAGATGTTGCAAATAAACTGGGCATCCAGGCTCACTGGATATTGAAAATTTACTGTTTATCCAGAATGACTTCATATTGAAGATTAACAGGGCATCCAGGCTGACTAGATATTAAAAATTAACAGGCATCCATGCTGACTCGATCGTGAAAACTAACTGGGCCTCCAGTATGACTAGATATTGAAAATTAACTGGGCATTAAGATCGATTAGATATTCAAACTTAACCTGGCATCCAAGCTGACTTGATATTAAAAATTAACAGGGCAGAAAGGATGACTAGTTATTGAAAATTAACAGGGCATCTAGGATGACTATGTATTGAACATGAACTTGGCAACCAGGTTTACTAGATATTGAAAATTAACTGGTCGTTAATAACGGCTAGATACTGAAATATAACTATGCATCCAGGCTGATTAGGTATTGAAACTTAACAGGGCATCCATGATGACTAGATACTGAAACTGAACTAGGCATCCAGGTTTACTAGATATTGAAAATTAACTAGGCATCTTGGATGACTAGATATTGAAACTTGACTTGGCATCCATGATGACTATATATTGAAACTTTACTGGGCATCCAGGATGACTAGATATTGAAAATTAACAGGGCATCCAGGATGACTAGATATTGAATATTGACTGAGTATCCATGTTGACTAGATATTGAATCTCAACTAGGCATCCAGTCTGACTAGATATTAAAGTAAACTAGGCATCCAGGATGTCTCGATCTTGAAAAGTAACTGGGCATCAATCATGACTAGATTTTGAGAGCTAACTGGGCATCAGTACTGTCTAGATGTTCATCTATGCTGACTAGATATTGAAAATTAACTGGGCATCCAGGTTTACCAGATATTGAAAATTAACTGGGCATCAATGATGACTAGACATTGAAAATTAACTGGGCATCCAGGATGGATAGGTATTTAAAATTAACTGGGCATCCAGGATAACAAAATATTGAAAATTATCTGTTCATCTAGAATGTCTCGGTATTGACTATTAGTTGGGAAAACACGATGACTAGATAATGAAAATTGTTCTGGCATCTTGGATGACTAGATATTGAAGACTAACTAGGCATCCAGGATGACTTGATATTGAAGATTAACTGGGCGGCTTGGGTGACTAAATAATGACGATTATCAGGGCTTCTTGTATGACTAGCTGTTGGAGATTAACTGACATCTTTGATGGGTAGATATTGAAGATTATCAGGGCATCCAGGCGGACTTGATATTGAAAATTAATTGGCCATCAGTGATGACTAGATATTGAAGATTAACTGTGCATCTTGAATGCCTAGCTGTTGAAGATTAACTGGCATCTTTGATGAGTAGATATTGAAGATGATCAAAGCATCCAGGCGGACTTAATATTGAAAATTAATTGGCCATCAGTGATGACTAGATATTGAAGATTAACTGGGCATCTTGGATGTCTAGCTGTTGAAGATTAACTGGCATCTTGGATGAGTAAATATTGAAGATTAACTGGCATCTTGGATGACTATATTTAATATTGAAGATTAAATTGGCATCAAGAATAACTCGATTGAAGAGTATCTGGGCATCTTGCATGGTTAGACACTAGAGATTAATGGAGTATCAAGGGTGAATTCCTAAAATGAAGATTACTAGGGCATCTATGGTGAATAGAAATTGCAAATGCACATGACATTCTTTGCGACTTCTAACATTAAAGATTAATTTGGCAACCAGCGTGATTTCTTAAGTTATTGCTACATCCGCTATTGCCTGTCTTTCTGTTTTTCATTATATTTTGAACACTTTTTTCGGCACACGATGAATAGGTTATTATGAAAGTTGTATTTCCTTCTATGCCTCGATTTACATCGTGGTGCTCGATCATCCTAAAGACATTATGTTTATTCCCACGCACAACTTATCAATGGTGTACATAAAGATTCCTCGATAAAGAATATATTTAAAAAGGGAATATTTCACGTGCTTTTGCTTTTTACGCATTTACCTCTGTAAACTGAAAAATCTATAAATAAATAAAGAATGTTTTTATACATCTTTATCTGGTCTCTTAAAATGAAGATGCTAGCTGAATCATGCATTTCCTTTGCTTCATAAATATGTATGGACAAAATGGAGATTGGTAAGAAAATGTTGTGCTGTGGACCACAATTCAGCTAAAAAGCACCTGAAAATGTTGACAGAGCGTCGGCCTTGTAATGCAAGGGTGGCGGGTTTGATACCGACCAGAGACAGCCTGGGTCGGCCGCCTCGGTGTGTCCTTGGAAAAGGCAGTAAGCTCCAGTTTCGTCAGAGTAACATAGACAGTAATGTGTTTAACGTTCCATTGAAACTAACACAGATTCAAGCAAAGCAATATAGTCCATGCAGTCAAATCAGCCCACTACAGTACTAAGAATGCATAGTGAATCTAACCAATACAAGCGAAATGTGCCCTACAAATCACAAAATAGTGTTTAATCTCTTTCAGTAATTTTCACAAATTTTAAGTTCCTAAAATTTATTATTTTTATTTTTGAATCGCATCTTAGAATGGATTCTTCATAGACCTGATGATACCATTCTACGGTCCTCCCTGGTATCCCATGACCTTGCATCAGATCACCTCTGCATTATATGCCATGTGTCGTATCAGTCCCTAACCCTCAACCTTTACCTGCTACTAAGAGAAACCTCCGTATGATAAACAGAACCAAACTAATGCACGACATCCAAGCTAACCTAACAACTTGCTTACCTCCTACCGCAGAACAACTCGATAACTGCCTGCGTTCATTGCTTGACAAACATGCCCCAGCTACCAAGTGCAGAGTATCAATTCAAAAGTGTTCTCCATGGTATAGCAGTGTTAGGGACCAGCTTCGCGCTGCTAAAAGAGACCGCCGTAAAGCTGAGAGGCTCTGGCTTTCCTCCAGACTCACTATTCATAAGCAAATCTATGAAGCCTCTAAGAAGAATATCACAAATATAGTCCATGCAGCGAAATCAGCGCACTACACTACTAAGATCATGGAAAGTTCCAGCTGCAAAGAGCTCTTCGAGATTACTAACAAGCTAATGTCAAGGAACAAATCTATACCACTTCCAACTACCTTCTCCCCAGTCGACCTTCCGGATATGTTTGCAAATTTCTTCCGTGACAAAGTACTAACCATTAGAGATAAGCTTGACACCACAATTTCAATTGACTCGTCGTCACCATACAGTTGGGATACAGAATTTGATTGGCAACCATTAGCAGCATTTGAACCTGTCTCTATGGATTTCGTACGTACAATCCTGATGACGAGCGCACCAAAGTCATGTGAACTTGATCCAATTCCAACATCACTGCTGCTTGAGTGCTTAGATCCAGTATTGCCTTCACTAACTGATGTTATTAATACCTCTCTCTCATCTGGGGAATTCCCATCATTTTTCAAAACTGCTATTGTAAAGCCTCTGCTGAAGAAACAAACACTTGACCATAACGATTTAAAGAACTACCGCCCAGTTTCTAATCTCCCATTCATATAAAAAATCTTAGAAAAGGTTGTTCTATCCCAGCTTGTATCTCATCTAAATTCAAACTGTCTTTTTAGCAATGTACAATCTGTTTATCGCCCTGCCACAGTACTGAAACTTCTCTTCTAAAAGTAGTTAATGACATTCTCTCTGTGTTGGATAGCGGATAGATTACAGTCCTCACCCTCCTCGATCTGTCTGCAGCATTTGACACAATATACCATGCTATATTACTTCACCGTCTCCAGCATCTATTTGGCATTCATGATACAGACTTACTGTGGTTCAAGTCTTACTTGGCCCAACAGGACACAAATTGTATCTGCAAATGGAATACACTCCAGCCCAGTTGATCTATGTTGTCGTGTTTCACATGGGTCTGTTCTTGGATCTGTTCTCTTCATTCTGTACACTCAGTCGCTCCCAAGTGTCATAGATCATCATCCAGTATCTCACCAATTGTACGCTGATGACACCCAAATATACAAATCTAGCCACCCAACTGAAGTTGATGCTACCATCCAAGGTGTAGAGAGGTGTATTTCTGATGTGAAATCATGGATGACTTATAACAAGCTGCAGATGAATGATGATAAAACTGAGGCCATTCTGATTACAAAACAAGGACTTTCTCATTCACATCCTTTACCTCAGACAATAAATATCAGCAACACCAACATAAAATTCACACAATCAGTATGAAACCTAGGTGTTACTCTGGACAGTACTCTCACATTGCACCAACATGTCATGAACATATGCAAGGCTGCATATCTTGAGCTGAGACACATCAGCTCAATTCGCAAATATCTTTCAGTTGATGCCACTAAAACACTTGTGTGTTCATTAGTACTTTCAAGACTGGACTATTGTAACTCAGTTGTGTCTGGTTCATCTCAATATCTGTTCCAGAAACTTCAAAAAGTTCAAAACACAGCTGCTCGGATCATACTTAGAGTACCACGATCAGAGCACACCTCCCCGCTGCTCTGTACCCTACACTGGCTATCCATTCGATCCAGAATCAAACACGAAATTTGTTCTCTGTGCTACATTTCACTGTCGGACTCCAGTCCAACATACCTATCAGACCTCACCCATGTGTACACACCTGCAAGATACGTACGTTCCTCTTCAGACAATCGTATACTCATTATTCCCACTATGAAAACAAAGTCATATGGACAGCGTTCTTTTGCATACCAGGGCCCAGCAACGTGGAATGAATTGCCCACTGAACTTAGACACAAAGACACAGTGATCACATTCAAGAGGGCTCTCAAAATTCACTTATTTCGACTACAAGAACAAACTTATAGACCTAATAATGTTTCCTACCTGAAATATTCTCAGCATGTATTTTATTTTTTAATGTTTGTTTCTAATTTCATGCTATTTGTTTTTGTAATAATATTATTATGTTTCTTATCTTATATGTGTTGTCTAATGTTGTAAAGCGCTTAGAGCTTCTAAAAATTTAGGCGCTATATAAAGTCCTCATTATTATTATTATTATTATTATTATCTTGAATTATATTTGCAGTCAACTTTACTAGCACAGTTGAACAAACTCATGAGGTAAACAATAAGGTAAAACATGCTTAACTGGGCATTCAGGATGATTCTATCTTGAAAATTAACTGGGCATCCTGGACGTCTAGATATTGAAAATTAACTGGGCTTCTATGCTGACTAGATATTGAAAATTAACTTGGCATCCAGGTTAACTAGATATTAAAAATTAACTGGGTATGAATGATGACTAGATATTGAAAATTAACTGGGTATCCAGGATGGATAGGTATTTAAAATTAACTGGGCATCCAGGATGACAAAAATTGAAAATTAAATGGGCATCCACGATGACAAAATATTGAAAATTAACTGGGCATTCAGAATGTCTAGATATTGATGATTAACTGATAATACACGATGACTAGATAATGAAAAGTGTCCTGATATTTTGGATGAATAGATATTGAAGACTAACTGGGCGTCCGGGGTGTTCAACTTGTGATGTCACGTGTAATGTAGGTCACAGAAATAACCGAAAGTCATTGACCGGGCCGGCGCTACCATATAGGCAAACTAGGCAGCCGCCTAGGGCGCTGATTTCAGGGGGCGCATTTTTAAATTTTTTTTATTGTTTATAAATTTTGAAATTGATATTTTCCGGGGTGGGGGCGCCAGAATCTAACCTTGCCTAGGGCGCCAGATAGTCTGTCCGGGTCTGGCGCCGGCCCTGGTCATTGACGCACAGGTGGAACACTTGACAGCTGCATCTAAACTGCCTTTGTTTCAGAAAAGAAAGAAGGAAATTTGATCCTATTTTTCGCATAGTTTGCATTTTTTTAAACTGTTTCACACAATTTCAGCGTGTCCTTTTTGGGATCCATTCCAGCTTTAATTGTCGTTTGCACATTACGAAAACTCGAGAAAATACATCTAACCCATGAGCAGTAAATACGAGGCTGTGATGAACTACACATATTGAACTGATTATGAAAAATATAATTAATCGATGGTTGCCTGTTGATATACACGTCCAGTTCCATGGTATATATCTTAAGTATGATTTGTTTTGAAACAAATGAGACATGCTAATCATTCTGGATTCTGTATTTACCGAGGTCAACAGTAAATCACGCTATCCCTATTAATATTAATTGATATTGTAATTAATGCGAAGGAATGATCTCCCTTTTCCTACCCTTCTACATACTTACGGAAACTGATCACGTACAACGCATATAAGACGACATTTTTCGAGCAGTAGGAAATGACCCTTCAAATAGTCAGTAGTCTCCGTTACACAATTAGTACCACATTCTCTGAGACAAAAGTTTGTAGCAATATAATACTAAATACTCCATTATACAAAATTCGTTTGAAAGTCAGAATTCGAAATTCTGGCATTCGATATGTCAATTTTATGACTTTCTCCACTTAATGATGGGTTTTATTTTACAAGTGACGGTAAATGCATTTCTCCTTGTAATGATATCTTTAGTGCAGATCATGACAGTTTTATGGTAAATTTCTGCAGAGTAATGACATTACAGGTGTGTATGACTGTTGGGTGCCCATTATAAATTAAGATTTATATATTACTTGTAGTGTAAAACGGAAATGAGTAAGGGCCACACAGGGATGTATTTGTGTGGTTTATATCTCTGGTTAATTTATGTATTTTGCATAATAAATTAGTGCAGTCTTCTTGGCGTACAAAAATTAATTTAAATCTCGATGTCTTATTCTCCTCGATCCGTAGAACATTCTTGTAATAAATCAATAGATAAATCGACACAAAATAAATTATTCCTTCAAATATCTTCTGATATGACAATGTGATACATATTGCCACCATCCCTGTAGGCAGTCTTTTTATAAGCGAAGTGTGAATATAAAACATATCGCCACCATCCCTGTAAGCAGTCTTTTTATAAGCGAAGTGTAAAACATATCGCCACCATCCCTGTAAACAGTCTTTTTATAAGCGAAGTGTGAATATAAAACATATTGCCACCATCCCTGTAAGCAGTTTTTTTATACGCGAAGTGTAAATATAAAACATATTGCTACCATCCCTGTAAGCAGTCTTTTTATCAACGAAGTGTGAATATAAAACATATTGCCACCATCCCTGTAAACAGTCTTTTTATAAGCGAAGTCTGAATATAATACATATTGCCACCATCCCTGTAAGCAGTCTTTTTATAAGCTAAGTGTGAATATAATACATATTGCCACCATCCCTGTAAACAGTCTTTTTATAAGCAAAGTGTGAATATAAAACATATTGCCACCATCCCTGTAAGCAGTCTTTTTATAAACGAAGTGTGAATATAATACATATTGCCACCATCCCTGTAATCAGTCTTGTTATAAGCGAAGTGTGAATATAATACATATTGCCCTTGCTAGAGTGACATGTGAAGATTTTTTCATCCAGTCCAAGTCAGATTCCACGAATGTGAGGCCCAAGTGGAACATGTCTTGTCGCGATTGAATAAATCTTCATATCTCACATCAACGAGGATAATACATTGTTTCCTATACAAGAAGAAAGCAAAACATTATTGTGTGATGGGGTTACTTTCTAATAATTATCAACCATAGCTACGGTACCAGATATATTGTCTATTGAATGGCCTTAGGTATTGTGCCACTTTTAATATCCACTGGTTGATTTGAGGTATGTTGACATTTTTAACATCTATTGAATGATCTTGGATATGTTACCAGTTTTAATGTCCATTTAATAACCTTCAGTATAGTGCCACTTT